>JAQFXU010002119.1:0-22823 GCA_034693705.1 Spatulosminthurus flaviceps
CCTTTTTATTGAGAAATTGCTAGAATTTAAACGATAAAAAAATTTGCTACTCTTACTTTTTCCCTTGACTTTTTTTTTAAGGGGATCTCTTAAATGGCCTTTTACAAATGTTTTTTTTTATCCTGAAAAATGAAATTATATTGAATTCAAGGGCTTGGAAGTAGCTGGAATAAATGGTACCTTTTGAAGTGTTCCTCTCCCGTTGCTTGATCACACAGTACTAATGTTTAACATGGATAAATATCTCAGGGATCCTTTCCTATTGAAAGGGATTTTTTTCCCTTTGGAATTGAAAATAAATGATTTGTGAATTTTACTATTAAATTAATTATCATGTGTTTATTGGGTTGTGTGTGGGGAAGGAGGGGGGAAGGAATAGTTTTGGAAAGCAGGGGATTAAATTTGTGGGAGAAAAGTTTTTTAATCGGAGGTATCTTCTCGGTTGCACACACACACACTTGGGTTTCCCCCTGATTATCAGGGAAAGATTTTTAAAAGTCCATGAGGGAGAGTTTGGAGTAAGATTTTTTTCCTTAGGAATTATGAGTACTTAAAACATGCACTCACATATATACATTTTGTGTCTATGCAATTACCATGCACAAAAGTTGTCTTGATGTCTTGCAACAAGAGAACAAGGATTATAGTTTTTTTTTTCTCTCTCTCTCTCTCTCCTAGCCTAATACTGTATATTTTCCCCTTACATTCTTCTTCGTCTTGTTATTATGTTCTTCTCTCAAAGTTTTAGCACTTTTCAAAAGAAAAGAAATGAGAGAGGAGACGACAATAAAGACGAGATGGTATTAAATGGCAGTAGACCTTGACCCAGTTGATTTATTGTAGATAAGACAGACTTGTATAAATATTATCACTTTTGAATAAGATCCGCTCGTAAGATTTACACAAGTTTATTTTCTTCAGAGGATAATATAATGATCGTTTATGAGAAGTAGATAGGAATTTATTATTAGCACTCTCAAGTTTTTTTTCACACCAATGTTTCTTTTTTTCACATGGAAGAACCGTTCCTTGAAATTTGATATATTTTTTTTGGGGGGGAAAATTCTTGTTTAAAAATGAAAATGTATTTTTTTGGGACTTCTTCTCGAGAGAGGATGACCACCGAGTGGGTTTAGCTGATGTGAATTAATAAGATTTGAAAGAAGGAAAATTCCCTACCTCTATACATTCAGACACGACTTAATTATTCACAACCAATTGAGCAATCAGACAGAAGACAACGAGGCCCGTCTTTCTCTTTCTCGCTTTCACTCTTCTCCTCGTTGGTTCTCCTCAATGTGCTTCAAGGGAAGCAGGATCAACTCTCTCGCTCCACATTCCCTCTTGGACCGGGACCCAGATAGCCTCGATCTGTGTACCGACCGACTAGTGAGCAGGCAGACTTTTAAGGATATAGCTTTTGATTCAGCTGGGACCCATCTATGGAGCTCTCTCTCTCTCGCTTTCACTCTGTCTCTCTCTCTCTTCTTTCTCTCTCTCTCCCTTTCTCTTGCTCTTGCCAGCTCTCTCTCTAGGAAAGAGAGAGGCTAGAGCTCCTGAAAATTGTAGTGCAGACTTGGCCGTAAAATGTGCGAATATAACTATATATGACCATGGGATGATAACTGTGTGTTTGTGTGTGTGTGTGTGTGCTCCAATGCTCACACTACCTTCTACTACTACTACTACCGCTACTACTTCTCTTACTACTACAAGACGACGAAGGGGTAGCTGATTCTCAGGCGGCACGGCGGCACCTCAACTACATCAGCTCTCTCTCTCTCTCTCTCTTCTGGACGTGCAGTGCTGCTTGTTTCCTTGCTCACGTTAGCCTAACGTTGTATATTTTCTGCTTGTAGAAGTTTTCTTCTTGGACTCTCCGCACACTACACTACTCTCCTTTTAGTAATGCTACTAGAAAAGCTACTACACAAGTACACTTTTACTATTACAGTAGCTATTCCAAAGTACTCACTCAGCTTGTGTGGAGGTTGAAACCCAAGAGAGAAAGTCAACATGAGTTTTACTTTGAGTTAACCCAAACTACCATTTGATAGCATTCGATGCGGTTTTATAAAAACTCTCTCTCTCTCTCTCTCCTCTTCCTCCTCCTCCTATACTTTCACTTTGCTTTCTCTCATTCTTTTTTTTATACTTTTTCTGTCTCCCCTGACTTCTCTAGCGAGACTCCATTTCCTTCTAGTCTTTTACTCTTCTTGTCTTCCAGCATATAGTAAAGTTTGAGAGAGAGAGAGAATTAATTTTTCAATTCTCATTAAAATCTTGACTCATTCTTAGCCTTTTCTCTAGATACTTGAGCATGGGTAAATTTGAAAAGTTCTATGAGAGATGTTTGCAGAGAGAGAGAGAGAGAGAGTATATGGAGTATTTAGTGAGGTCTTGTTCTTAGGTTTACTTTCTCTTTTTTTGAGTAGTACATGGAGCATGTTTTCCCTGAAGAGTAGATTTTTTTTTCTTTCTGGAGTTTGATTGTGTACACACAAGTTTTGGGTATGAAGACATGACTGTGGTATAAACACCGTTATAAAATCCAGACTTGTGTCGTTATAAACAGACTTACGTGAGTTATAAAGGAGTTTTGGAAGGGAACGGTGAGTGGTGCAGGAGGGAAGAGAGAGAGAGTGTGTATGTGTATGTGTGTGTGTGGAAATTTGTATGGGGGAAAAATATGTGAATTTTAAGAGTTGAGAAATAGTGAAGGCTGTCGTTTGAGAGATAAAATCTCGTAGACATGTAAAGAGGAAGGGATCTATGGTTTATTTTTGCATAGGATTTGAATGTGAGACTAGAGGAATTAGAATGATGGGTAAGTAGGGAAAGGGAAAGTCAAAGATATCGAATGAATTTGAAAGGGAAAAGGATTGGGGAAAAAAGGAAGGGAAAGTCTGCAATGTGTGTAGATGTATCTTTCAGCTTTCTTCTTCTTCTTCGTCTTCTTCTTCTAGGACTGGATCTTATGAAAGGGGTATGAATACATATGTACGTACATTGTATGTTCAAAGATCGATCGATAACTGCATTTGGAACGAAAGCTTCCTCAGCTTCCTCTGTACAATCTTCTCTCTCTCTCTCTCTCTCTCTCTCTCTTCCTCTCCTACTAAAACTCTCTCTTTCGGCTGGGGATATATATATATATATATATATGGTTTTTCTGGGGAGATATGTACATATTAAAGGAGAAAGCCCAAGATCCCCCGTAAAAAGAAACTTATGAAATGAGTGCATCTCATCATTTTCTTTACGAATCTTTCCTCTTTTATGTGTTAGCATGTAAGTATTACCTGTTATAGGTATTTCCTTGGAAGATTCCCAGAGTTCTTCAAATACCCCCACTTATTGCTGGGACCCTGTCTCTCTCTCTCTCTCTCTCTCTCTGAAATCCTACCATGTTACAAGAGCTCGCTTGTTGGGAACTAGACCAAGTTACAAGAGCTTGTTGGAAACTGGACCAAGTTACAGAGAGGGCTTGCTCTTAAAGTGTACTATATTACAGAGGAGAAAGATAGCTTTCGTATTATTGCTCCTCAGCATTCTCTTTTTTTCTCTCTCTCTCTCTCTCTCTCTCGCTCTTTTGGAACGGTGCTTATTTTGTCGGAAGAACCATTGGTTAAAGAAAACGTTGGTGAAACAGTTTTTCTAGATGGCCTTGTCGAGTCTGGAAGGTATTTTAGTAGAGATGTATACATAGGTAGGGACTCTATGCATTCTATATATGAATACATAAAGAGAATAGTTAGGATTACATTGTATGTGGAAAAGATGCATGTGCCAAGGGCCGTTACTTATCACCCAGCTCTGGCGATGATGACCAAATTGACCGCAGACATGCAACTCTTTCTCCTAACGCCTGGAAACTTTTACCATGAGACAAAGAACATCTGCTTCTACAATAAATTTCCCAAATAATTTACACACACTCAAACCCCATATAGTATAAATGTAGTGGGATGGTGCAGAGGCTGATTTCAATCTACAGTATAGTACAATATAGGCGAGGAGGCTCATCTCTATATATGAGAGCAAGGTTATGTTCATTTCTTTGGCCAAGAAAAATATAGGGTAAATGTAATAGGAAAATGGAATCCCAAATGTTAATTCTTCTGTACTCCGGTTTAAATGGGTATGAATGCAAGGTAGAGAGAGAGAGAGAGAGAGAGGGAAAAAAACATAAATAGATACAACATTTTTTCCTATACATAAAAATACCGGGAGATTCGTAAGGAGAGAGAGAGAAAAAAAGATGTAAGAGCTCAAGAATTCCGTAGGATCTTTATAAAGAGGGATCAAAGTCAAAGCCTTTACCTCCGAATTACACAATTGCGTGCACATTCGTTTACTAGAAGGAACATTCCAACTAATTCTATCTGACGGCTAGACATTGCTAGGAAAAAGAGTGAGCTTTTTTTTTGGATAGATGAAAGATTCTTGAGCTTATGCTATTTGGGAGAGAGAGAGAGAGAGAGAGAGAGGGAGGGAGGCTCTATAGAAAACTAATAGTCATAGGGGAAGGAACATATTAATAGATGAGAAAATTACATGGTTGGTGGGAAAGTAGGAGTGAGGAATGAAGGGAGATAAGCGATCACAAGTGTTATAGATGTTATCTTAAAAGAATGTGAGGACACCGCAGAGTAAATGGATGCAATGTAAACGGATATGCATTGAGTTGATTTTATTTGCGGCATAAATTCGATTTTTTATCTTGATTTTTTTTTATTTCGTTTTTTTCTGTTTTTTTCCTTGATGGTGTTTTTTGAATGTAGAGAGCGCCTGGAGAAGTAAAGGAGTGTGTGGGGAAATAGAGCATTTAAAATACAGTCATTCATTTTCCTTGGTATCCCGCTGATACATTTTGGGAGGGATACAGATTTATTCTATGTGATGAGTTTATGTTAATATATCTACATATATAACATTTTGGGAGCATATAATAATAACATGGAGAGGAAAAGAGATGGGAGATGCTGATAATTTTTTTTAACGAGTCAATTAATCACCCATAATTGGTGTCATGATGAGAGCTTGTAGTACAAGATGAGGAAGACCAGAATGGCAAATGCGAAGGAAAAGCATGGGATGAAGATACATTGGAAGATAAATGTGGTCTCTAAGTAGAGAATGTCCTGTGGAAAAGGAAAATTACATTGGAGTTTCACTCTTCTAGACTTCTACACCATTTGATTTCCACAAACTAGACAGATTATAGAGGAGATTACGCTCCTTAAATTTCGTTATTTCCTTCTCTCCCTCCCTCCTCTATATCCGTAATAATAGGACTAGTTCAAAATTACAAAACGACTCTATAGGAGAAGGTGATGTTTAGTATAGAAGTGTAGTTGGGGTAGGTGGGAGGAAAATCCCATATAAACTCTCTGTTAAATGGATTAGAAATCCTACGTCAACTATGTAGTACAGAGAGATTCCTAAAAGTATGGAGAGAGAGAGAGAGAGAGAGAGAAGTTATAGGGGGAAAGTATGTAAATTCTTTAGTACATAAATACCATTCCAGAGGGAAATAAAGCGGAAACTTCTACTTTCTCCTGTAGATTAGTCGACGTTAGTAAGGAGGACTTTTGGAGTCATTACTAGTCAATCCTTAACTTGTTAGCTATAGCTACACCATAATAACTCTCATAAGATTAGAGGACGTAGCTACGACTACATTTGAATAGATAAAGATTCAGGGGTTAATGGCTGGGAAAAGGAGAAAAATATCTCTCTCTCTCTCTCTCAATTTAATTTATAAACTCAATTTACCAGTGAAATGAGGAAGCCAATTAGCAATATCTTATCGATTAGTGTGATTTCCTGCTGAGTAAATGTTAGAGTGTAACTCGGTCGAATATTCCGACCCGGCCTATTGATGTCCACTACAGCAATCACATCTCCCGTCCCTGTCTTGATCTAAAATAAAAAACCAATCAAACATTTCCTTACCTCAGAGGAGAACAAGAGTCTAGAAAAAGGTAGAATGTCTAAAAAAGGGAAATAGGAAGGAATGAAAACAAGTTAAGTAAGGGAAAGTAATAGGGAGGAATGATGTCTCATGAAATAACCATTAGAAAATTCAAAATTGACTTCGTCAACGCAAAGTAGCCTTTCATGTTCTGGACTACTTCGAAGCTATGGAAACTGGAAGAATATTTTAAATCCTATAGAGTTCTTTATTATGGAGATGATATAGAAGAGATGGAGAGGGGAAAGCATTAGAGGAGACAGTAAGGTATTTACCTGGCTAATGTTTATGTATATAGAAGTAAAATCAAAAGGGAATCTAGTTCATAATTACCGAAACCACTCCATTGAATGGGGTTGGAAGTTACAAAGGGAAGTGGTTATATTAGAATTAGAGCTTCATGAGTCACGTCTCTATAGTTGGAGCATGTATTGGGAGAGGATTTTATAAATGGGAAGTAGCTCGTGAAGGAAAATAAACAAATAACGAGTTTTATAGTGTACATGGTAAGGCTAGAAAGAGGAAGGAGTATGTAGTGTTCACATAAAAGGTAAAAACCGCATCAAAATTCTCTCTTCTTCTTCTACTTTTTCTTTTTTTTCTCTAGCCAAGTATGTACCTACGTGTGTACTCAACTATAGTAACATCAATGAACCAATCTAATTATATGGGTTCATATACGCTCCAACTATTATGGCAATACACTACGTGGGAAAAAATATTACTGGAGTACAATAAGTTAGAGGATGGAAAAAGCAGAGATTTTCATTCCTTTTAAAAAACGTTAAGTGCTGAGTTGATAAATTATCGAAGATTTTCGTGGACTGGAAATAATAATATTTATTGTTAAAATGAGAAAACTTGAGAGCGTATTCCGAAAAGCGTATTAACTCGGACGATGGTAGTGAATTTTGGCTCTTTTAGATCCCAAATATATTATTCATTACCTGGCACGGTCTCAGGTCAAAGCTGCTCTTTGTGAACGGGTAGTTAGGTCACTTATGGAAAAGATGTCAAGATATTTTAAATTCAGTAAGAAGTATAGATACATTGATGATCTACAAAAATTTGTGGAAGCTTATAATTCGGAAGAACAGAAATCGAGAAAATTTAGCCCTGAATCAGTCACTCTAGCTTATTCCCACATTCCATGGTATAATCAATTTCACTCATGTTTATTTGAAAAGGCGAGAGAAAGAAAATACGGGGTCGGTGATGCAGTCCAAGTTTCATCTTACAAGTTTGGATTATAGGAAGAAAGGGCTAGCTAATTTTCAAAGCAGGGAATAGAAATTAAAAGGGGATACTTATGAGTATTATAAAAGGAAATTAATAGGAAATAAATGAATATTTCAAAAAATAGGAATGCAAGTACATATATGAGTAGTGGAACAATAAATTTTAATGGATTGAAGCGGCCAGAGGTTAATAAAGAGATTTAATGGAAGATCCACGTGAAAATAAAATCAAAATGGATTCTACAAATGGTAATAAAAAAATTAGATTTGGCGATGACAAGAGCAAAAGCAGGCTTGTGCTTTTCTGAGAGAAATGACTCTTGGTTTGAGAGAGAAAGGCAGAGGGAGAATATGAGAGTCCTTGTCCCAATGACAAGGAGAAGAGTCAAAGGGAAGCAATTATACGTTGTAGTGTGTGTGGATAGATATAGAATATAGAATAGATGAAATCATGAGATATCTCCGTATAAATATAATGAAGGAGTAGATTCGCATATAAATATAAAGGAGGATAAGATAAAATCAATAAAAATGGGAGGGAAAATATTTGATATGATGTACAAACATGAGCATTTTCTCCAATCCCTCTTTTCACAGTAAACTCCTCAGTAGACATTTCATTTTTAATCACAAACGTCTGCTCTCCATGGCTGTACTGGTAGTTAACAGTACCAACTCGTTGACGGATGGGTGCGAATATTTCATAGAAGTCTGTCTCGTCCTATACGAAATAAAAAGACAAGTCATCCTGAAAAATAATTCATTAATTTGACTTTCTATTGAATCTACCAATACTCTGTCCTCATCCTCGTATAGAATAATTGAGTTACGTAGAGATATAAATTGGATAAAATAAAGTCCCGCTGCTTTCATCCTTTTTCAATCATAACAACAACTTTTACTATGAAAAATACCAGAGACTTGGATAACGATTGTTAACTTTGCGAAAGAGAGAAAGAGAATCGATGGAAAGGAGTGAGAAGGAAAAAGGAGAAGGCATGAAATTCAGGTGTGAACATTCCTTCCGGAGACAGGAGGAGTATAGTATAGAAATCCCGTGGCTAATTTACTATTACAAGGAGAGGGGACTCTTCATTTGGAGTTAATATTATTTCCTTCAGATGACGGGCTTCATAATGAGAGAAAGAGAAATTCATCACAATGGAGAGAGAGAGAGAGAGAGAGAGAGAGAGAGAGAGAGAGAGAATTGGCTCAATTCGCGAGAGTGTGCTAGGTTTTGGCAATAGGACGTATCCAGCAGGTGGTCCCATGTAAAATGTGTGAAAGAGGGAGAGAGCTAAAGGTTGAAATCCTAATAAAAGCTAAAGGTCTATTTGTATCGTGAGAATTAGTGAGAATGTCTGAGCAAATGAAAGGACTGCGTGAATAACAATGTAACTTATTATAACTATGAAATTACATCCAAAGCTTGCTCATTTATCACAAGTTCTACTACATAGCATGTAGTAGCACTTGTACAGTTATTGTAAATAATATTATTGCCTCAACTATTATTACACAATATAATCTACAACAGCTGGAGGGATATTCCTGGAAGACCTTTTGTCATCACAATCAAATGATATATTCCGTGGCAAAGGCTCCAGAGGAATTGGAAATTCCACTAATTTCGTCCCAATTACACCTTTATTATGATTCTTAAATAGAAAAGAGTCAAGGGGCAGGAGGGAAGGGAATGTTGGAAGTTTGATGAGAGTCTCTAGAGCGTTCGAGTTTCTCACAATAAATACACAAATGAATGTGCAGTTTGTTATAGATATGAAAGATTTGGGGAATGAAATTTCTTGCTTGAATGTCCACATGAATTTATGGCTCTTATCTATGGCCTTTCATGTATTAGTTATACAGTAAAAGTATATATGAACGAGATAGGAGAATGTACATGTATATACTCACAAAGCAACGGCAGGCCTCGGCGGAACGGAACACAAGACGGAAAATGCTCCGGTTATTTAAATCATTAATGAAAACTTCCTTGTCTTCCGGGTGACATTGACAGCATGTGCAGCAAAGGCTCGTTCCAAAGTGTCCCTTGAATAATAAATCCCCGTGTACATTCTTGATACAAATCTCTGGACAGCAGTCGTTAAGTTCTGCAACATTTGCGAGGATACCGCAATCATTAAACTCAATTAAAGCAATGTGGTGCACAAGACACAGGACGTGTTCCAGTTTGCTACACTTGGAGTCCCAAAAAAGATATACTTTCTGGGGAAGTTGACCGGCAAGTATTTCTATAAAGTATGGCTGCACAATCACAAAAACTATGTACTACTCCATCTCGGAACGTCCAACTCTGCAGAAGTGGGAACTCAAGACAAATTAAATTTAGCAAACTACTTTAAATTGCAGGAGTAAACTAAACGGGTTAAAAGCTATATAAACTTGTGAGTTAGCTCTGTAAAAATTTAAGTGTTGCGGAACAGGATAGGAAAGTAATGGAGGGAAATAGGAATTTCATTACGGAGAGTTGTGCCGAGATCAATTGGAGTAAATACCTACATAAGTAAACATATAAGCAAGATTATAGACAAATTAAGGGAATCCTTTTAAGGTGAGAGTATACAAAAGAGAGACTGAAGTGGGAGAAGATTTTCAAGAGGGCAGAGCTTGACCATGTGGGAAATGGATAATATTAGTTGAGATGATTGAGTTTTACAGGGGATGAGTGTAGTAAATACATAAGTTTGAGAGTTTTAGTATTTAGGAGAAAATCAATGTATGTATACCTGAAAAGGTTAATTTAAGTGATTGGACAGGAATGAGAGATTCAAAGCCCAGGAGGCCCCTTGTTAATGTTGTTGTGGTCGAGGTTCCCCCTGGAGATTTACTTCCATGTGAATGTGGTTGATTTACAATGACGGTGTCCATATCCTGGGAAATGCTCAGCGTTGGTTTTGCATATTTTAAATGAACTGGATATAATTCTCTGTAAATGGCAGGCGGGGGCTCAAATTCTAAAGAAAATATAATAGTTTTGGATTCATTCATGCATACTCGATAGAGAAAATGTCATAATTACCCCGCCTCATGGGACAGAAGGGGACAATCTACTAAAAATGACCTCATATGAACTACATACGCATTTATTTATTTTCAAATAATAATCCCATCCGACTTCATAGAGTCGGCACTAAATCAAAAATACTGTCAATTCTGTGAATCCCTGGGAAAAGCTCGGCTTGTCTGCGTATAGTACATATAATGGCATCCAACGAGGAGGAAAAGCTTTTTCTAGTTACACAAAACTGTGGTAGAATGTCCCTTTTCCCCTTTACATGATTACAAGTGCGAATAAAAGTATGAATGGAAGAAAAGAGAATTAATTATTTGGGCCAATTTGATAAATTCCCTTACGCAGCAAGTCGCGTTTTGTCAATATTATGCAAATAAAAAATTCTGAGGGAAATTTATTTTCCTCTCCGGAAATTCTCTGTCCGTATAAAATTGAATAGAGTTCTTATGGAGATAGAAATTACTAAAAATATCACACGCTGTTCTAAACTAGAATATACATGGCCCTTACCATAGTCAAATGACGCCAGGTAGTCCCTGTCCATGGTTACGGATGAAGACACTCCTGGTTACAAATCAACTTGATTCCTTTTTCTTATTCTCTCACACACACAGTAGTCACTAGGGATGAAAAACTGGGGAAATCAATCTATAACGATAAAATTCCAACGGAGACTGAATTTATCACACATATTTCCATTTCAAACAATTGAGGTCCATGGAAAAACTGGTGGACGGTGAGAAAAGTCTTTTGCTTTTTTCCTTTGGCATCCTTGTGAGAAAATTAAAATTAGACAATGATATAAAAAAAATTGGGTCGGGACCCAGTGGTGATGAGACGATGGTACTTGTGATGTCAACTACCTACGACGTGACGTGAGACATATGCGAACATGAAAATAGATTTGTGCGTTCACATTAAAGAAAACTGCAAGACTTGTCGCATAGTAGATGCTTCTCAACTATTTATTTTACAAGGCAATACAGCAAGGAGAAAAACTCCTAGTAATTTATCTTGTGCTTTTAAAAATGAACCGTCTCATCCCGTTTGATTCTTTCCTCAAGATGATCACCTCTTATATATTTTGTGTGTGTGTGTGTAAATTAGTTCCATTAGATAAGACAACATGTAATACGGGATATTTTATCGGTGGTGAATTTTTTTCATCGTGTGATAGATACAAATGACAACTCATATAATTCCAGATTCAAGCCAATAAGCAGACAGATAAAATGGAACGGAGTAGGAAAAATGAGCTGTACATACATTCAAAGGTTTGATCATGATCGTCATTCCATGCATAGAAAATGAAATGGACCCGTGAGTACTTGATATTGAGAGTGACCTTGCCGAAGTTTGTAGCAGGAGGAAAATGAATGCAAGGAGGACTTGTAAATACATGCTCTAAGGAAATTAGATAGGAGGGAGTTAATAAATACACAGTTGTCGGGGAATGTGCTTTCTCTTATAGGAAAGAATAGGAGAGCACACGCAAGGCTTTTGCCACCTCTCACCACAAAATAAAATATGTCTTGGTATTGTTTCGTAAACATTCATCCTACCGAGCGGGGAGTAGACTATAAGGATCTTATGCATACAAGAAGATGGTAGAAATTTTTAATGAAAGGGATCTTCACAAATAAAAGTTTGACGTAAACTTCATATTGTAGGTATAAACGAGGTGAGGGGGTGTGCCGACAAAAGATTATATATTTTCTTTTCAGCTATATGGAAAATTTGATGAGATTTTATTGAAAGCAATTTCGGAGACTATGCATAATAGATAGTGTACGCCTTTATGTAATTACCCACGATTCTCTCCCTTCTGGTCGGAGTGAGGTCAAAAGCAGAGAGAAATAGCTAATAATAAAGTAGAGCTGTTCTAGATATTAGTCCAGATCTAATGAATGCATGTTGTTTTTAACTTAGCATGATATAGAGTAGCACGCCCGAATGGAAAAACTTCTGAAAATGACGGTGGCTTGAGGCAGTGGGAAGACACACTATACTGGATAGATTGGGATACTTTACACGTGCTCCTGAATTTTGATTTCTGGTTGTGATGGTGAATGGTAGTCAGCATTAATTGAAAGTATATTATAGTAATCAAATCTGGGCTGGAGGTGCAGCAATATGTCTGTAATCTCTGGGTTTAACCATCAGTACTCTCTGCACTGTCAGGAACTATCAGGTTGGGTAACTCTCCATCAATGATAATCAAACACTGGAAATCGATTACGTGTTTGGGGAATTCTTGCTCATATAACTTTTCCTTGTACAAAAGCTGGAAAAAGTTTATGTGCAAATCACGAAGTCTTTTGTCAAAATAAAAAAAATTGGCTCAAGCTTAATTTTTATGCATCACCAAAATCTCTAATTGTAACTTGACTAATTGGATGTCTTTACGTCTGAAGCTATAAAGTAGATATGATATAGGTTAACTCGAATAACATAGGATTTTCTGAGATTTCATATAAACCCTTTTTCATGCTCTTTTTATGCACGAGTATTCCCTGCGGACACACATAAATCAAAGACGTAGCTGAATTTGAATAGGCTTTGGCTTCGCGATTACCGGCAAGTAAGCTTTATGCTAAGACGAGGTCGTCTACTAGAGAAATCGCATGAGCGTAGAGATTCTTGTGGCTTTCTGCTTCGCTTACAAAAGCAAACTAGAGCACACGCACAAAAACATCCCTGCGAATGATTCAATGAATTTGCTCAGGTATTGCTTGTTAAAAACTATTAACCACAAACGCCGTAGAAATTTGTAGTTTTCCCATCGGATAGGTAATCAAAACTCTCGGTTTCTACTCCAATCATTCCATTGTGGCACGTAATAAAATCGAATCGAGAATTATCTATATGCTCATAGAGATGAAAAGCTAATAAATGAGAATATATAATAATTACTATTCCACCATTCCACGGAATGATCCTTTTAAATGGCTTAAAAAATATTTATGAAACGAAAACAGAATATAATAGATTTCAAAGGGGAATATTGAACAGTAAAAACTGAATCTACGTCAACGTGTTTTCACTTCTAATGTATTCACCGATGTCGGCCTGGTGGAAACAAATGATGGCTGACGGATCAACATGACGACAATCCGACGTGGACTTAGCAGCTGTTCCGAATCCCTGAAAACAGTTCAATAAAAGTCACAGATAGTTTTTGTAAGCTCTATTACACAAACATTAGGATAACAGCATCTATCCATGTGCGACAACGTTAAATGTATTTACTGCAAAACATTGGAGCTCACACTCTCCATTAGTAAGACCGTAAATTTTAATTTTGATTTTGATAAAATAAACAGCCTGATTAAAGCAAAAACATGTCCCCAGCCATGTCAATACATAATAACTCTCTGGGAATTACAAATCTTCACATTAAGCATCTAAGAATGAATCATCATAGATTTCAGAGCTGCATTTCTGAGGATCATACAATAGTTAAAACCGAATGGCCATTTACTTAAAGAATTAACTTACCAGTGGTACATCCCTCATTGAGTACAGAACCACTCCATCGTACCTATTCACATTATCGGATATTCGTCCTAAACCAGATTTGCTCACATTATGTCCATAAAGGTACTGCTGCTCTGCTGATGGCTTCAACCACATTTTGCCCTAAAAATGAAACAGAAATTCAAGCTATCAGCACAATCTATTCTCTACTGACCACAAACTTATTTACAATTTCAAAGCCTCCAAACAAAAGTTAATGTTAGTAACTTAATTTCTAGCACAAAATAACTTACAAGTGCGTAGGGAGCAAGGTAGTCTAATGCGGTTATGTGCAAATGAAACTTCTTGGATTTAGTAAATTTGCCCATACAGGTTCCAAGCGAAATGAGATTTGGTCTAGCGATATTCCCAGCCTTCAGCATAATTTCCTCACTAACATAATAAACCCTTTCTTGATGAAGTCGAAAACAGTATGTTCCATCAGGGCGATCAATAAGTAATTTTATATTCTCGCCAATGCTGTTAAAAATAAAAATTCCTGCATATTATTATACCTCAAAATTATCAACAATATAAGTACAATTAAATGTGTTCACTTACAACTTGGCCAACTTCTCGAAAAATATTTTCGTTTCTTCTGGTGTCAAAGGTCTCATTGCGCTTCCGAACTCGGCGCACTCAACAATCAAACAGAATATTAGTTTAGTTTCTCGAATTTCTAAATTATCAAACTGTTAACGTTTTAGTTAACTAGCAGGTTCTAATCCAACTGGGTAGTTATGACCCCTTGAATCCTATAATTACTCCTTAAAGTGTACTTTTTAATTAAATACCATAGTAAGAAGGAAGAAATATAAAAACGTGCTTTGCGGTGAACGAAGTCAATGATTCTCGTCCAGTGTTTGGCACTGCTTGTTTCCAAAAGTCCCATAATGGCTCCTCCGGCATCGCCATGTACGCGGTTTTGGATACACCGGTTTCAGTGTACTGCCCATGCAATAATGCCCCGGTCCGTTGTACTGCCTAATACAACAGACACTCATGCTCTTAGATAATTTAAAAGCCCACGAATAACTTGAAATATAATTCCATTCTAATTACAAAGCCCTAATTTATTAAATTGTTTTATTGAAATGCCAAGAAAGTATTCATTTGAAGGAAAGCATGTAGAGGCTCTTCAAATGAATTCACAGGTGCCCTTGAAGCTTCAAAATCCCAATAAACATTGAACCACTAAAATACGGGATGCCATTCAAGCACCAGGATGGTCATTTCGGGATAGGGATATATAAACGGGTGCCTAGCATCCTTTATGAGATTTAATTGCTTAACACATTTAATTGTCCAAAACTCATACTTGTTCACAAATTAAACCATGTTTTATGTATTTAAACTGTATGAAAGGTAAACATTATCCATAATTATTGTTACAGCCTTGAATGATCAACCGAAAGCTATGAAAAATAATTCACTGTTAAACACTGTCGGAATTTCTGGATGTTCATGCACTGAGTAAATACATGTATGTACGTCATGTATGATTTTAACGAAGCGCTAGAAGCCTATTTGCCTTAATTTGCCCACAGCCCAAGCCCACACTTATTGCCATGTGTTTACATTTGAATGCGGCGGTTCATCAGGATTCTCAATGTTACTACAAGGAAAGGCGCGCACTCTAAGTTTCCCACCGCCGAGAATAAATTCGTCCGCCGTGGAGGTGATCCAGCGAAGTGGACGACGTTATATGTGCGTAACAAAAACTACGAACATTTTTCGCGTGTGTGCGTAAAAATGCCAACTTTAATATAATTTCTACGTGCCGTAAATCCGTGGGTTTATGAAATTAACTGAAAGTTGAGACGTTGAAAGTAAAGGCAGGGGATCGCTGCGAGTGTGTGTAAATTTTAAGCTTGAGGCTTATAACTGGGTGAAATGCAGAAATGCAAATAGTGGTTTGTGGAAAGATTTATGCTTACAGCGTTAATAATTGTGAATAGTCTTCGAATAGAACTAATTTTATGCTGTAACTTAATAGAGAAGTTCTTAATTTTTTGGTGTTGTGATTGTCGTTAAAGGTAGCCACTGTGGTGAAGTGGTAATAATTGTTGTATCTGCGGTTTTGTTCGAGTTCTGTGGGTGAATAACATTACGTGGGCGAGGAATTTGGGTGACATAACATAGGAATTTTGAAGTTTTGGACTGAATAAATTATTTTATAATAAATTATATTATTTTCGGTTAGGTAGGGATGCAAGAAGGAGTTGTGACCACTTGGCTTGTGATGGGATAGATTAAATTTTTGCGAATAGATTACAAGATTAAGTGGTTAAATATTTTGGAGGTTCCTGGTTTAGTAGAGAATGAAAGTGCTGATTTCCTGTATTAGTATTTTTAGTTGGAGTGTTTTTCACGGGGAAAATTATTGTGTAGTGTAGCGTGTAAGTGACTTTGCAAAGACGTGCAGAAATAATGGAGGACCCAGGGATGTTTGGAGTGATTGAAGATTTAATGTCCCCATTTTACTACAGTGAGGAGACAAAGTTACCGGAACAGGATAAGACCCTTATCCCGAGGACCAAATACCTTCAGGGATTCATATCTGAGGGTAAGTATCGAGTGAAATAATTGTATCATTAATGAGGCTCGGAATCTGTGATAATTGTTTGTTTTTCTCTATTGTAGACTGCAAGTGGGGTTGTTTTTTCAACAATGCGTCTATTCAATGTTTTTCGGTGGATACAACAATTAGTGATTCTCACTACGTTCCAAGATCACATGTTAATTTATCCATACCTGCTACTCCATACTCTTTCCCCCCTCAGTGTGTGATTACCTGTGCTTGTGAACTCGCTCTTCACAAGTATCGCAGCTGGAATGGCGGATTGAGTAGAGTCCTTGTGGGTTTGGATTGCTCTGGGGTTGCTCCTCATTATAATCAAGGTGGCGGGGAAGGTGTGGTAGCTATTTATGACCAGGTTCAGCAGCAGGTGCTGAAATGGATACCCCTGCCGGAACCGGTATTATTCTTGGATGAAATCGTTTAATATTTACTGGTGGTCCCTGATTTGAATTTGAATCTTGATAAGATATTTGTACTTCCAGGTCACTAACATTAAAGTTTTGAGCCATTTTGAGACTGGTGATTCCAAACCATTCTTTAATGGGGCGATGATGGCAATGGTTGGAGTAGCTGCGATTGGAATGAAAGGAGGAAACGTTATCATTTTAGATCTCGGATTAGATAAGACAGAATTGATTCCGGCCACTGGACATGTCACATTTGCTTCTATAGCGGCTCCTAAGCAATCGATTCCTTTCACGATTGTGGATGTCGATCCTTTCGATCGACTGATTGCTAACAAACGCCATAACGCTATTAGAAAAAATAATTTGATTAGTCTTTCTGTAGGAGGTAATGTTTTCTTTTTGAGGAGTAATTTTTTGAGCCTATTGTTCAAAGATTTTATTTTACTATAAATTTTCTTAATAATAGATCCGGCTAACGACGAAAATGGTGATACTTTTATTTATGCTCACTCGACGGGTATTGAAATAGCCAGATTTGAAAAAAGCCAAGTTGATGTCACAGCCCTAGATTACATATCAAATATAGGTTGCCTCTTGGTTGGCTTTAGCTTTGGCGGATTTCAGTTATGGAGGGTAGATGACTTATCCCTGCAGTAAGAAACAATTCCAACTGTAGTTGCGTTGTAACAGTGAGTTATTTTCCAAATTCAAAATCATAACTGGTGAGGATGTCGTTTCTTACAGATACAGCTCCAGCTTACCAGATTATGAAGCATCTGTACTGTCATTTGGGTTTCAGCAGCCAATCGATGACCCTAAAAATTTCTGTTACATTTGGGTTCTTTATGGAGCACAAACTTATAAGATGAACCAGTCGAAATTAGATTTATATCAGCTTTTTTTTCTGGAAAAGTCCCACATTGAAAATTTCGGAAGTATTTATCAAGTATGTTTTCCTTAAAATTCATTTTAAAGTTTCGCCACACTTACTTATTATAACTTTTCCTATGTTTTAAAATCGATCGATGTCTTTCAGAACCTTCAGAAGTGTGCCAAGAGCTTGTCAATCACGCTAGAGGACGTGTTCCTTCCTAAAGATGAAAGCATTGAAGATGAGCAAGATTGTGTAGAACGATACTTAGTCCATCCATTAAGGCTGTGGATAAAAAATGAATTGTTGTTTATTAGTTGGAAAGTTAGTAGATCTGAGCTGTTTTATGTGGGTATATTTGATTTAAATCAGTGGTATTCATCTTATACCTCTGCTCGGGTTCCAACGTCAGAACTGGGACCGTTCTGGGTTGCCATACCTGTGGAAAGGCATAGTAAGTGACCGACTCATCATCTGCTTTGAGTGAATGGTTTTGGTGTAAGCTTCATGTTGCATATTAATGGTGCTTAAACTGTTGATACAGATTCTGAAGGTTCTATCCCGTGGGATTTTCGGTTGGTTCCTAATTCATTGCAACGATGGGAAAATCAGTACAAACAGGTCGATATTCACCTTTATCCTTCATCAATAACATTTCGTAAGTTCCATGTTAAGCTCGTTTATTCTTAAATCTCTCGATTGAGTAAATGTTTTGTACGACGCTGTTAATAATTTCGACCCTGCTTTACAGAGGGAGTATGTCTCACCACTAGAGGCTATTACTCGTTCGAGCATTTCGGAATTCAGGAAAAAATCCTTCGGGTAATATTAGGAGATGGTCACACCTTGATGGCAGAACCAGCTATACTTCGCCAGTACTGCCGAACTTATGGACTTCAACCTGTAACGAATAGGATTTATGAGCCAGAATTATTTTCTGAAAAAGTTAGCGGATACATTTGATTGATCAACTTGTGATGTTGATTTTTGCCTTTTTGACAATAATTAATGTGGTTCTTTTAAAATAGGATATCGATAGATTCTACGTGTTCACCACCTTATTAGAAAGTAAGCGGCCGTCGTTGATAGTTAAAATGGCAAACGCATGGCTGGATGGCTCTTTTTCTAATGTTGGTTGCACAATTGATCTCATCATATACTGGATTAGAGACTTGTCACTGAGTATTCGCTTCATGGCGGAACAACATTGGGATAATATTTTCAATTTGTCAGCGGAAAATATGCTTCCTGAAAGCAAGAATTTTCTTGGCTATTCTAACTTTGTTTGGAATTCTCTCCACTCATTGCTCACGATCCTTATCCGGCACGACGAAGTCTACAATGGTAGGCGCTTAATCAGTTAATCTGAAAATTTTTAAAAGCATTCTCCAATGTGTGGGTTCCTTTAATTGCAATCTTCAAAGTGTTACTTTTTGGTTATTTGTTCAGTTTCCAGAAGCCCAACGCTGGATGGACTGAAGTATTCATTAGAGAAGTTGGTTCAGTACTCTGCAGCTATGTTGATGTTTTTTCAAGCCGATATTTTACCAACTAACGATGCAGTTATTAAATCGATGGACGATCATCATTCTCAACGACGGTTAGTTGTTAAAGAAGCTTTGGCGAATTGTGACGTAATTCCAGATGATGTAAAGCAGGTAATACGGCTTGCTTTATTTTCAATGTTGAAATCTTGGAAGCATATGTAAACAAGAGCAAGTGACTGAAGGTGTTCACGCGCGGAAATTAAAACTTCTGGGTATTTGAATTTTTTCGACAGAACTACCATTACCTCGTTATTGATCAAATGATATCTTCACTCGGGGAAGAATTTGTTCGGAAAGAATGGAATTTAGAGCCAACAGATTCCCTTTATCCTCCTAGGCATGCTGGATATGTGAATAATATGATCATGTGGAGAGAAATAGACTTCAAACTTGTCTCTCGCGTGGTGTTTTACTTCATCTTGGATTTCATGTCAGCAGCAGGCCTTTCCAGGTGAATTAAGTCATTTAAAAAATTGTTGTTGGTTTCGTTTGAAAAGGGGCGCTTTGCTTGGTATTATCTTATTAAATTATAATTTTGTTATGAAGTTCTAAACTGAGAGGAGACTTTGCATCTGTGATACGACTGAATGCTGACGAACAGGAGGAAGTATACGCTATTTGGCACGTAGACCACGGCCAATTTGAGTACCCTCTATCATACCTTGCACAAAACCCCAAGTTCAATGGACGAGATGAAATCGCAGCCGCTTGGGCCACAGCTTTGACTATCATGACTGGTTTCCAACCGACCGGGGAAATTACTGGTATTCTTTCCATGGGCTGTCCACCCTACTTAGGAAAGTACGTGAATTTACTAATTATTCACATGAGGAACGATAGTGCCTTGCATTTTTGTATAAAGTTTTTTTTCATGAATTGATGAAATTTAAACGCAGGCTTTACATCAATGTACTTGGTCGAGATAAGTTGTTGTACAAAAAATTATTGAATGACGTGTGCAAAACCTCCGTTATGTTGGAGTCGGAGCTTTTACATCATTTTTTCACCGGTAAGACCTCTTCTAATTCATAATCTCTCCTCTCGTTCAGTCGAACTGTACATACATGGTTAGTTATCAATAAAGTTGATATTAATAAAAAAAATTGCCTACAGTGGCTATGGAACGAAAATTCCTTCTGGAATTTATTAACGAGAAATTACATGAAGCCCCGGAACCAGTTCCAACAGAGCTCCTGGCTTTTCTAGAGAAACAAAGTAGCTTTGATTACCGTAGTCTGCTACTAGCATTCCACGCCAAAATGTACAATGTAGACAAGGCGAATCAACTATACAAAGTTATGAAGGATATTTGGGGTACAGAACGAGGGTTGAGTCAAACTCAAAGGGAAATATGGTCTCGTCTGAAAGTTACCATGAGCAGCTGGGAAATGGTGAAGAAAGAAAATGTTGTAATGAATTTTTTGAATATGAAACGACAAATAGAAGGTATGATATCTTTTTTGATTTCTCTTATATCATTGCTGCACTGATGTGTAACCAGTGCGTAACGAGAATTTTATTTTCCAGTTGCTCCACCCCCGGCTCCAGTTATAACTGTTAAACCAAGAAGAATTGTCAGTTTGATGGCATCGTCCGTGCTGAATACTGTTGACCGAACGAGATCACTGGATTACGCTGAATTGAGTCCCTTGAGAAAATACGTTCCTAAAACCACAGCCCTTGATTCTCCTGAAAGTGCCAGTAACCTCAATGGAAGTATGGACATCGAGAGAAATTCTGAAATTCGATCCAGGATATCTGCTCCATTTGATGTGGAGTCCATATTAAAAACTCCGGTTGTAGATCACCGGAAATCATTAAGGTGGGCAAGTCGGGAGGGGTCCGCAGATAATTCTCGATTTGAAACACCTCCGCCAGGAGAGGACACACACTCTATTCTAAAGGTAAAGCACGAAGAAAGCCCAGTCTAAATGGCTCCGCTTAGACAGGTCTAAAATAACTGTGTTTAAGTCTGTAAATATTTGTATTCCGCAGAAAAGTGATGGATCCAGCCGTAGCAAAACGGCATTAAAAACCCGGTTTTTAGACCCTGATTCGGGCGAAGAAATGAAATCACCTGAGTGTATGTCACCTGGAGATGTCTTCAATGTTGCGGGTGTATTCACTCAAAGTACCTCAAGTAATGCTTCAGAGCCCGTTCCGTTAAAGTTCAAGTCACAAAAAAGTCCGTCCCATATGGATGGTCGAATGTCGGACGATGGAACGCCTGATACCACTCCTTCACGACTGAATTACGTTCACGCAAAATTAAGCTTTAATGACGAGACCTCTGAACTTATAAAAATGAGCATTGAAAAGTCAGTTAGAATAACCAGATCAACCGTACAAGTGGAAAGTATTGAATGTCCTGTTATCTCACCTGCTGAGGTTTTCAGTACTCCAGAAATGCCTACTGAAGGCAGATCATGTGAAACCGCTGCAAGTGTCTTGATCCAGCCCACGGGCAGACAGAATTTAAGTTATCAAATGGACGTTGAAATGCAGCAACCTGTAACACCTAATTCTGCTCATTCTAGTCCTCATCTTGCTGCCAAAGTACGATGTGATGATGAAACCAATATAGGCAGAGAAGTTAGTGCATCAGCATCTGAATCAAACGATTCTTTTGTTGATGCAGACGGCCAGAGTCTAGAAATGAGCATTGAAAAGAACCAACCAGACCCACAAATGAGTAACGAAGTTCCTGCAGCTGGAGAAAAGGAAGAGGAAGAAATTCAGTCAGATACCGTTCATTCCCCTGTGAAAGCTGCCCCACAAGAAGTTTCTTTAACTGTGTCTCCTAATGAATTTGAACAGAATCTTCAAAGTGGCGACGAAATCAACCTGTCTGCAGCTTCTACGGAAGTGGACAGCTTAGAGCCACCTACAGGAGAAACTGTTCCGTATACTGTATTTGCTAACGAAAGGTTAAGTTTGACCCCGGAACCGGAAGAATTTAATCTGAACTCGGAGCTGGAAATACCTTTAGCAGCAGAGGCACCACCGGCGAAGTCACCCGCACAATCATCGCCTGCATCTGTAATTTTTGATTCATCTAATATTGGTTCTCCGTCGAAGAACTCATTGCCCACGGAAAGTCCCGGTGAAGTTGATTTTATTCCTGAAACACCAGCCAATGCTACAGCAAAAGCGAATACCACATTAGAAACCACCAGGATGGACGAAAGTTTATTCACTACATCTTTCCTTGATTTGCCGCAGCTTGGAACAATGAAGGAGAATCAAACCGAAAGTCCCGCGAAATCGGATGTATCGTCTGATGCTGTGTCTTTTCTAGAACTTTCAAGTGTACACAATGAATCGGTTTCGAGCTCTGCAGATCAGTCTTCACTGCAAGCGACGACTGAAGATATTTTAGAATTAGGCCCACGACGCATCACTCGGAGACAAAAGGCTTTGTTGGAGAAAAGTCTAGGGCATGGCACAATCAGTCAAATGGGAGAAGCAAATTTAACTCCTCCGAAGCATTCGCCTGTGAAAGAAAAATCTCCCGCGAGAAGTGCTGGTAGATCAAGACGAGGTAGTGTTTTGATGATTTTGATGTTTTAACCGGGTCTAGGGTCATTCGTCCAGAAGCATTTTCATCCAGGAGTTTTGTCCAGAAAAATTTCGTCCAAAAACATAGTCA
>JAQFXU010002120.1:0-22794 GCA_034693705.1 Spatulosminthurus flaviceps
AATCGGGGAAATTCAGGGGGAGGGTCATAAAATTTTAAAGCTAAAAATTATTTGTTCTATCCAGAATTTTTGTACCCCCCTTGCTCCCGTGACGTTAATAGTACTTTTCATGTAAGCAATCCCGGGCTGATTCAATAATTAATTTTGTCAAGCTATCCCCTCTCAAAGCTAACGCCAAAATGATTTGGATGTGCTTGTTAAATAATATTTAGCATCCCAGATTTTAGGTACCTAGTAAATAAACGTCTTCTCCTTTCCCTATCGTATTAATTAAGGCTCATAGCTGAATTTGTTCCCGTTTAAAGGATGAGGGTGATGGATGATATTCTCCCTGTATTGAAAAAAAAATCTGACCATCTATACCACAATTATTGCAAATGTTCAATGCGGTAAAGGTCATCAAAAATTGGAAACCTAAATTACATAAACTTGGATACTCTTAATTCTCCCCTAACGGGATTAACTGACTCAATGCGGTTCATCAATACTTAAGCGAAAGGTCAGTTTTATTATTCCAACATTACGGTTTAGTTAAATTTAAATTATAATCAAAGGTCTCCGGAGTGTAAACACACAAAATAACTGGCAAGAAGTAAGTATTTTCTTTTGTCGTTTTTATTCAACACTAAAATTCCTATAATTTTAAGGTAAATAAAATGTAAAAAACAAAATATAGTCATTTTGAAATCAACTTTTAACTGGATTACATGACACAATAATTCTAGAAACAAACTGTTTCCACTTTGATGATGGGAATCACAAACAGTGACCAAAACCCCAAAATACCTCGACCTAGCTGCTGACATCGATGTTTCGTCCTTCTGGGACTCGTCAGAGCAGCGACGGTTCAGAGAAAAATAATCAGCGGCTGACTTTGTGAGTCAGCAGCGAACTAAAGATTTACGTAGAAAATAATAATTATTATTATTTTCCCTACTGCAGCCGCCCAACAATCTGAACTATTTATTTTCTCTTACACCATGGCATTTTTGGAATGATCGCTCATCTCCATGCCATTTAGCTCAACAGAGCTAAATTACAAATTCATTAAGTTTTTTAACTATTATTAATTATTGTTAATTATTATTAATTATTGTTAATTATTATTAACTATTATTAATTAACGCATTCATTAAGTGGGAAATTCCTTCTAAAGATTTCCGTGGCTTCTTATTACTATTGCATCGCTTGTTATTGGATCGCCATTGGGAAGGAAAGCCAGTTCTGAACTGCCTACCAAGCCCATAACCGGAAAATGTTCTGATATCATCATTGATTTTGTTTAGAAGACTTGGATTTCCAACTTGCAAACATCCTTGAATATTTGAATTTTGATTTGCAAATTGCAAGGCATTTCGAGGACTCATAGTAATGGAAAAATTTTCGGTACCCCTAAAAAAATTCCCATAATGTTTTGGACAAAATGCAATTTTTACCTTACATCCCCGTTGCAGCACCTTTTCAGGCGGAAAGCCTCTATAAACGTTGTCTCTCCATTTAACAAATGTTGAAAAAATTGACAAATGGCGTTATTGTAACAGTAGAGAAATAATCGTTTTTGCCCAAGATGCAGTTTACTTTGGTGCTTCTCATGATTGAGTTAAAAAAAATTAATTTGAGACTTCATTTTTTACCAAACGCGGAATGTCCGCGGAACGGGTTCAAGAACAAGCTGTGCGTTGGTTAATATCCCCATGCAATGGTTATTAAGTTTGTCTGAATATACGCCAACTTAAATAAGGGAATATGGAAAATAAATAACGATGACATATTTGTATGGATTATTATTATTACAATCAACAATGCCTTGCTTTTCATAAAAATTTGTCTCAATGTTTTGATACTTCAAATTTTGAGCGGGTAGCTCAAATTATTATTTGTGTTCCCTCTTGTTGGTCATTTTGTTGCCTCCTGTTTATCCCAAAAATAATAGATGAAGTTTTTTGTTAAACCATATGCAAGTCTGAACATTGCAATTCGACATTGTTTGTAACTGTGCATGCAATTTGAATATCCTATCAATTTCCTCAAGGCTTTTGTTATGAATCCCATTAGAGACACGGTGTATAATAGTGGGACTAACAGCAGTGGAAGAAAACTATAAATTACGATAGCTTTCATTGTCCTGGGAAATGTATCCGAATCATTTCTGCGTTGAGATAATCACTGATCACACATCAATGTCCAACTGCGGTAGAATAAACTTTTAAAAATGGTGAAAAAAGCAACATTAATACTAACCTTTATTTTTGTTTGCCTACCAGCAAATTCTTTCATAGAAAACAAAAATGTTATAAAATTTTTGACACTCCTCCACTCCTCCGTTTTGTGTGCTTGCTCAAGCTTGGAAATTACCTTGACAGGTAGTTTTAACCGTGGGGTTAATTATACGGATTTTACGCTCTTAGAATCTGCCACTTTTCAAATATTTGGAGGAAAAAACCTTCGCTTTGTGAATGAGACCCCAAAATGGACTATGGGGTGTTTAATTCTTATCGTTACAATTGATTCTACTGATCTAGCGTTGTTTAAGCCAGACGCAATACCAAAGCATCACATGCTAAATGCCCAATTTATTTTCTTGTTTTCTGAAATGCCAGAAAATTTTGTAACACAAAACTTCTCCATTTTTGCTAATCCTTATTTCTTTACGTCAACTCCTTCAAATGCTGAAGTATTTACGACTCAGGGGTTCAAAATTAAGCGCCTAGTTAGCATCTGGAAAGCTTGTGAGGGTGGGACTGCGTCAAGGCGGGACGTCCTCCAAGAAAGTTGCAAAAAACGCTTTTCCACTGCCCGCCTTAATTTAAATCAAGAACCACTCGTAGTTTCAACTTGCGCAGTGTGTACCCCCCAATACGCACAGGATAAATCAGAACTCCCAATCCCAGGTTTAGCGGGACTACTCGAATTTGTTGCCTTCATTAACGGGACCCCCGAATTCGAACCGGTTTTTGCAGAATTAGGAGACTTTGCTTGGATTTCACCCTTAATGGACGGTACTGCCGCCATTTCCATACCTTTACAGCTCGAGCACAGTCAAATCAAGCCTTTTCATAATTCCAAGCTTGCCACGTTTTCTGGTCTTACATTTTTTACAGCAAGGCCTAAAAAATCCGTTTTAACGACTTTAAATCAACTGGCTGATCCTTTCGAACCAATGGTATGGTTTTGGACACTTATTTTCGTACTGGCTTGCTTTGCCACTATAGAGGCCATTCCATACTTGAACTCGGTTTTGGAATCTCATCAAGTGTTACCCAACGTACGTGAAGCTGATTTTGGAGAGATGAGACTTTCGAAAGTTTTGCGACTCTTCAAATTTATTATTCTTCTCACACCTGTGATTGATCAAGGAATTCCTAAAACGATTATACATGCCATGATACGATACGGACTTAGCCGTTTGGTCCTTTCAATATGGCTTCTCATGTCTATTGTGATGGGTTGCGCATTCAAGACGGAGTTGCTTGAAATGGTTGTGCTGCCGAGGTACATTTTCCCTCCTACCACATTTAATGAGCTGGCAGAGTCAAATTTTAAAATCGGGAGTTTGATTCATGAAAGTTTGGAGAGAAATTTCCAACTTATGAATAATTCCATGACTAAAAATATTCTCAAAAGGGTGGAACCATACGTATTCGTGGATCCTGATGTAAGTTAGGATTACTCACGCGAAGTCTTATTCTGTGATTTCTATGTGCAGTTTTTATATACAATGCGTAGTTATAAATTGAACATGTGCTAAAAATCAGGTTTAAGGAACTTTTAACATTTTTTAAAAAATTATTACAGTGCTACCAAGAAATGTTGTTAAAAGGCATGGCTTGTATCGGCCCTGCCGTAGTTTTTACTTTCGTTGGAACCAAATTCCTGACAAGTGTAAACAAACTACCATTATCAATCCAAGCAAAGGAAACAATTTTCCCGGAATTTAGTACGGCAGGAATCAGTGCGTCGTATCCTGAGATTCTAGGTATGCAATTCAAATGAAATACATTCCCAGCATCAAATTTTTTATGTTTTATATTTCAAGTGTTCCATTTTTTCAGAGACTTTTGACTTCGTCTTTGGAGGCCAGGATTCTTGTGGACGGTTATTACACTGGCACCAGCAAAAATACCAAGAAATGCTATCTAAAGGACAAACGTATGCTCGAAAAAACGTAAAGAAATTTAAGTTTTATTCTGAAAACTCCAGCGAAGATTCGTCCAGCAACCGTCAAACCATGGATTTAGCCTTGAAACTTTTAAAATATGGTCTGGCATTAGCATCGTTTGTTTTTGTTTGGGAATTATGTAGGGCTTACTACCGTCACATGCACAACCGAATTATACATATTTGGTCTGCATGTCACCCTTGTTTAACAATTGAGCAAGTGATGTCAAATATAGTTTATCGTTAGAAAATAACTGCCAGATTTTAGATTAGTTGTCTAAAGGTTTATGTCAAATAATTCATATAAATAGCACTTCAAATTTGATTTACAAGGTTTCTTGTGAGAATTTATTTGTTACCACAAGAAAGGCTTTGCCACTAAACGTTACAACGCATCTCGTGCATTCGAAATTTAAAACATTATCATCCTTTCATCTAACGAATATTCAATGAGTTTAGGAGCAGGACAAATAAACTAATAACTTGACAGTCAAATTGTTATCTTTTCCAGTTGAATTAACACTTTAATACTTCAATCTACACCGCAAAATGTCCTCCTTATTTAAGAATTTAAACCAAATTAAAGCATACAAGGGCATCTCGTGAAGGTAAAAAGGCAGGGAAAATGAAGATTCGATTCTTGATTTTATTACATTTGAATTTTATTATCAAATGCCCAGCCTTTTGTTCTGAAGACCTTCACAAATTTTTAAATGCATTACGAAAATCTGAATCGCTATCAAACCGTTGTGAACAAATGGAAATTGTTTTCTTTACGAACTATCTCGGTGCAAAGTTGAGCGATAACATTGTAGCTCCTCAAACAACAGGTCTAGTCGTCAGCGCTGTGATAATAAACTACTGGCGGAAGTATTCAAACAATAATAATTTTTCAATTTTTAGCGATTTTCTAATCCCAAGCGGAATTACGAAACATCATACCCCTTGTAGTGTTATAGTAATTCCAGTTAATTCGCCAAAAGAAAATTCTCCAGCTACTTTAATTGAGCCATACCAACGTGCGTTTTTAACGGCCCTAATAATTTTCATTTTTGAAAATTCCTTGGAAGAAAACGCTCTAATGGAGTTTGCGCAGTCGACGTTTAAAATACTCCATTCGTTTCTCTTCGTACCTTTTGCTGACAGCTGCGTTGTATATGCGCCTGTGCGGACGTTGCTAATTATAGGACTTTGGCAGGTTTTTTCCTCCAGACAATCAGAAGCGTCGTTGAGCTTGAAGGGTGGAGCTAATCTCCAGAGCGAAGTTTTGATCGGTACAATGTGCGTGCCATGTGCAAAAACCTTGGAATATTTTCAAGAAACAGGGCTATGGATTGATTGGAATGGTGGCATATTATATGAATTTTCATTGAAAGTAAATGGAACTTTGGAGTTAGAGCCTGCGTTCAATAATGAAAACACGGAAAGTCTTGAAGAAAACGATTTTATTCGACCGCTGGTCGATGGCAGCTCGGCTGTTTCCACTGTCTTGTTATTTACTCAGACCTTGGATCGAGTGGCGTACCGTACGATAGTTACTACTTTACAAAGGGTTTGCTTTATTACGGCTATCCCGAGAAAAATAAAATTCTCGTCTTTGAGAAGATTAGCCCATCCATTTGAATTTTTAATTTGGGTCCTTGTTTGTCTTGGTATATTTTCCGTGTTTTCCCTACTGGAGCTATTGCGGCACGCTAAAATTGGGACGAAAAATAAAAACGATACTTCTTCTGGGACTACCTCAATAATAGAAGATTCTTTGCATCACCGTCACTACAAAACTTTATTTTTACTGGTGAGGCCCGTTTTGGACCAAAGTGGAAGTATCGTCGGAGTGTTTGATGAAAATGTTAGAGTAAGTAGGAGCAGGATGATTTATGGAACATGGCTCCTCCTGCTTATTGTATTGGGTTGTTCTTATAAATCCAAATTAATATCGTTGTTGGTCATGCCCGCGTACAGTCATCCTCCATCTAATTTCAAAGAATTGGTTCATTCGGATTACGATATTGGGTTTGTGTACTACACCAGGTCAATTAGAAATGGTTTTTATAAAAGGAATTCCACAGTTTTTGTCAATGTTCGGGAAAGGTTAGAGGAATTTGACTACTTCGAACCCAACGTAAGTTTTTTTGTTTAGAAAATTTTTATTGAATGAATAGATTTCCTCCTGTTAATTTTATAATTTCAGTGCTATGAAAAAATCTTGGATGGTCGAAGTGTATGTGCCGGCTATTTCATGTTCTTTGATTTAATTGGCCTACAATACCTAACGGACGTAAACGGGAAAATAATGTTTCGGCGGTCAACGGATTGCATTTTGCCCCTGAGAGGTTTCTCAGGGATTAGTGCTTACTTTCCTCATCTTCTAGGTATCCTACCCATTAGCATATTCAAAAATCAAAATTTTCCCTTTAAGAAGCTTTTTTAAAAAGCTAATGCATAATTCCAAAGTATTATACTTATTTTTCAGGGGTCTACGACTTTGTTGCAGCAAGCTTGACGAATGGGGGCATTCTGCATAAATGGTGGTTAAACATGATTCATGTGAAGTCAGTAGCTGGTCGTAGAAGAGCTCAGAATTTGGCTACTACTAAAGGAGTATTTGGTGGGAGTAAAGAAATGGATACCTCGACACAACAAATTGTCGCTTTATCCCTTAAGTTGCTTTTCAAGGGTCATTTTGCGGGCTTTCTCTGTGTATGCACGGAATATTTCTACTTTTCATTCTTGTATCACCGTAGCCTCAAATTCCTTGTTGTTAATCGATAATATTTCAGTAAATTAGAAATATTTTCATCTAAACAGCGCGAATACCATTGACCATGCATCAAAATAAATTAGCGTAATCACTAATACAAAGACACGACAGAAGTATTGCCCTACCGTTTTTAATATGGCGTCAAAATATTGAATTTGATGCAAAATGATTGAGCACATCACGCGTAGGAAAAATGTTGGCCTTGTGTTTAATATGAAAACAGTGGATTAAAAAATTATATAAGCGTGACGTATGGGAATTTGTCAACATAATACTGCATATTTAAATGACCTGTCGCTCAAATAAGACAATGACACATTGACTTCATTTATAATCGTGAAGCAATAATTTTAAAAAACATTACTCCATAATATTAACAAGCTGCGTCAACTGATCACCACACGTATTCAGTGTGTTTACATAATTGCTGTCACCTGCACTCCTGTCATCATAGCTAAAGTCTTCACAGCAACTGCCATCATTTCTACGGGGCTAATACATTGGAGCTGTCAGTGGCTTTGCTCTTCCACCTTCCACATCCCGTCCAAAAGTATGAATCCTGTACTCGCAGTAGAAGGAAATGCTTTCTATGAAAACCGGGGCTGTGGGCTCGTGTCATGGGCACGATTCGTCCCAACTGAGCGTCATGCCTTAGCTGTTGCGACACAATCAGGTCTAATTAACATGCATCTTTGTGTTGTAGATGATTGTCACGAATAACACAATAAAATCATTCATTCATTCAATTGACATACAGCCACCCATTTGTATAAGTTGTTTTCGTGAAAAACGGTTAACAATCCGCAAGAATCGAAAACCAAGTTGGACGTGTGTGGCGGAACCCTTGCGTGGCACGGCAGGTGTCGCAACGAGGTAAGTGTTACCGTCGGGACGTGGTTTGAGGGCGCCCATATTTGAATGCTGACCGTGTTTAAATTGACTTTGCATTGGTTTAACAGTACTACGGTGAGTAGCACTGCTAGGCAGTTGGCCGTCTCAAAGGAATGCACGATCGATTGGTATAATTACTGCAGAGAGGTTGCATTCAAAATTGTCTGACGAGAACATATAGTTATAGGTGGAAATGGTTTGGTGGTGGAAATTGATGAAAGTCATTCGTGGACAAGAAAATACAACCGGGGAAGGCACTTGGCAAAAACGAACAGTTGTGGATGTTTGGTGGTATATGTCGAAAAACAAAGGAGGCGTTCATGCAGCTTGTTCCTAATCGAATAGGTGCAACCTTACGGCCTATAATAAAAAGACGCATAGCTCCAGGGAGCATCAGTATGACGGACGAGGCGCGTGCTTACCAACCAAAACCTACTTCGCGCACAAAGGGGTGGGTGGACACATTCAGTCAACCATTAACGCACTTTTGTAAATCCACGTAATCGGAATGTCCACACAAACATCATTGAATGAGAATGGAAACTTGCTAAAGGGATGATTAAATCTTGCGGGGATACCGAACATACAGAAAAGTACATTGGCGAATTCGTTTATCGCAGAAGATATTTGAAAACTGTCACCGACAGGGGAAAAAATATACGGGATTTCAATTGCGAAGATATTTTGGGCACATCGGAGAAATATACTTAGGAACCATGCCGCAGTAAAAAAAAAAACTTTTTGGAGCTACCAGATTAATAATTCGATACTCCGAGGCGAAAAACCACCATATTCTTCCTCTGATCGGATATACGCAGGCATAAGTGGATATTACCCACATTTATTAGGTAGTAACGAGATATATTACTTATATTAAAAATTATTGTTGTGTTGTTTTGTTTTATTTCAGCTATTTGTTTCACCATTAATACGTTTTTATTTCAAACAATATTATTACTACTACATAAACTGGTCTGTCAGCACAATTCTGTCTGAATTTACTTTTCAATGTTACTTTCAAATCACGAGTTCAATTCCGGTTTTAAAAAAGTTTAAAAGTTTGATATATACTACATAAGCAATATGGAGTATATGTTTTTTCAGAAACTTATGACTTCGTATCAGAGGGTCAGGGAATCCAGAACCAGGGTAGGTCGAAATAGGGCCCAAGGATTGATGGAAACGAAACCGGTGTACAATCAACAGTGGGAAAGAAGAACCGCACATATCGACGCAGCAAATTATTTCTTTAGCCTTCATATTTCTGTAAAAGGCTTTGTAAATTAACGTGTCGATGTACCATTCAATCTATTATGAATTATCGAAATTTTATGTAGCTTTGGAACTATATAAGTCTCAACGATCTCCACCCATAATTGCAAATTAATGGGCTTCAAACGATTCGTAAAATAAACAAAGAATTTTTAGCAATTTTGTTCTAATTATAAGAAAAAGTCCACATGTCAGTACTGTTGATCAAAAACTTTAATGGTAAACGGAAATTTGACTTTGGTTTCAATAACTACTTCCAAAATAAAACTAAAAAATTATGAGTAAATATCGTCGGCGAAATTCCAAAACGAGCTATAATTTTGTTTTTCCCTTAACGTTAGAAAAATTATGGCTCCTTTTGGAATGTCGCAGACGATATGTACATTTTTAGCCTAAACGGTAATAAGTATGATCGCTGGAATGAAATGGTTATACAAAGACTGATTCACAAGCGGAGATTTTTCCAGGACTCCGTAAAAGTCAAAATTTCGTGAGAATAACAAGTTAACAAACAGATTCATCCGCGACAATATCTTTTGTATTATTACCTATTCGAATGTAATGCAAGTACCATTGTAGATTATTTGTCAAAATCTAAGTTAAGCCCTTACATTCACTTCTATTCACCAACGGTAATAGCAAAGGGTAGCAAAAATGCATTCCGATTATAACATGAAAATAGTATGTCCAAATCAATTGCCAGCATCAAATTTGACAAGAACGCTTTATTCTAAACTGGAATATTTTATGAACCCGTGCATTATTTTGCCAATCGTGTCTCTATTAAGAATAAAGAAAATTCTATTGGACACAAACTTTGAATAAAGTTCAAGCTATTTTAAGAAACACATATAGTCTTTCTATTCATGCAGTTGTAAAGAACGAGCAGAAATATTGATAGTATATGAATTGTTAAATAAATAAAACCGTATTTAAATCTCTGGCGCATCAGTTGACTCTCGAGTCAAGAGACAGAACTAGCCGAGAAGTAGTGTAAATCTTCATAACAATTTAAAATGTTACTTTGTTTAAAAAATCTTCTACTGATAATTTTTATTGCTCAAACCGAACAACTGCGGACACACGATCTTAAGAACTTTTTAAATTTTCTCCATCACTCCTACTCCCAACACTGTGAACATTTTGAAACTTTATACCAAAATCACTTGGAAACGAAAAAACCCTTAGACCTCGCGTCTTTAATGGAAGATCTCAAGGAAGTTACAATCATCTTGGAAATTTCGCCTACTTCCGAAAATAATTACTCCGTTTTTAGTGACTTTCATCTCCAGCCACGATTTTCAAGGTTTTATCAACCTTGTTCCGTAATTTTAACACAAGTTGATTTGACCTTCAGAAGTACCCAATCCGCAATGTTAGAATGCTACCAGGGGGCCCACTTACAAGCCTACCATATTTTTGTAACGGAAATGACTCAGCATGAAAATTTTCCTGACCAATTATTTGAATTTGTAAGATCAACTTTCAAAATTTTTCACTCTTTTTTCTTTGTACACGATCACAATAATGGCATTCCCGAAGTTTACATTCCTCTGCGCACAACTCTCATTGTGGGCATTCGCAAAGTTTCATATTTAACAACGGTCGATGTCTCGTCAAAACAACTAAAAGTTCCTAACGTCGAAAAAGAAGCTGTAGTTAGTACGGTATGTCTGCCTTGCAGCAGTTCCCTGGATCATTTTGAGCAAACCCACACTTGGTGGGAATCTGTATCAGCGCTGATGTACGAGTTTTCTCTAAAAATTAACGGGACATTGGAGCTTGTGCCGGCAATAAATCACGATGATCCGGCTGATTTTGATGGAAACGACTTTATCCGCCCTTTAGTCGATGGGTCGTCCACGATGTCCACAACTTTAATTTTTACACCTCGAATGGACCGCATCGCTCACCGTACCGCCAGATACTTGGTCGATAATGTCTGTTTTACTACGGGGCTACCGCGAAAAACTGAATTTAAATCATTGGGCCAGTTGGTACAGCCTTTTGAAATCCTTGTATGGATAACACTGATCTGTAGCATATTGATGGTATTTATAACTTTAGAAGCCTTCCGCCATGTCAAGATCGTGGAGGGTGATAGGAACAACTCAGATGTGAAAATATTTGTTCCTTGGGTGGACAACGCCTCAAAGAAGGAGACTTCAAATCATCGGCATTCTACAACTCTATTTTTGATGCTAAGACCCAGTTTGGACCAAGGTGGCAGCATCGTTGAGCTCTTTGACGCTAACATTCGAGTTAGCAGATCCAGACTGATTTATGGTATTTGGCTCATCCTGTTAATAGTCTTGGGTTGTTCATACAAATGCAAGTTGATTTCCTTGGTATTGAGACCAACATACATACACCCACCATCCACATTCGAAGAACTGGCTCTGTCGGATTATGACATTGGTTTTATTTATTACTCTCGGCATGTTAGGGAAGGATTTTACAAACGAAATACTTCAAAAATGATAATACTGAGGGAAAAAATATATGAATTCGGAGTCCTCGAACCGGACGTAAGTTTTTACCGTTATTGTTTTCAAATTGGCAAATTAAATTGTTTTCTCATAAAAATCCATGAATGTTATTTACATTTCCTTTGCAGTGTTTTGAAAGAATCCTGAAGGGTCAGCACGTGTGCGCAGGCTATGCCAAACTTTTGGTTGGACTTGGTCTAAAACATATTATCGATGCGAAGGGACGGAAAATGTTTTTGAGATCTCGAGATTGTATTCTGCCGGTGACTGGATTTGTGGGAATTAGTAAATACTTTCCGCATTTTATAGGTAGCAAAATTATGCATAAAAAACGTTTCTGATAAATCTCATATAAAATAGTAAAGTGTTTTTATTAATTTATTAAAGATACCTTCAACTTCGTAACAGTGAGTCTTGAAAATGGAGATTTCATGCGTCGTTGGTTAGCAAACATGGTGAAACTGAAAACGGATGAAGGTAAAAGCCGTGCCCGACAAGTGGTTAAAAACCAACTCATTTACAGCGGGAATGTAGAGGCGGATACATCAACGAAGGATATCGCATTTTTGTCCTTGCATCTTCTTTTTATTGGGCACCTTTCTGGTTTCATTTGTGTTTTGACAGAAGTTTTGTACGACTTATCGTTAGTTGGTGTTCCTTAAATGATTTCTTTAGCCATTTCCTTAATTTTCGTGGTTACAAAATTTTAAGATGCACCACTGTTCATGGGTGAATCTCATTTGCTTGAAAATTCGAGGTGAGTATATTTTTAAAAAAAAAATCTGAAAAGACAATCATTGGTATTGGGCAACATTTTCTTTTCCAAAGTTTTTACAATAAGACTGAGTTAATCACGTTGTTGACAAATGTTGGCCTTGTGTTTGAATATTACAAAGTAAGCAAATTATGTAAGTGTGACATATGGAAATTTGTCATGAGAATAATACATATTTGGATGGGCTATCATTTACATGAGACAATGATGCATTGCCTCTATTTGTGTGTCAAATATATCATAATTTTGTTTTAACTTTAATTGTTCCACCCTCTCAACGTTTTCCAGAAAATTGACGCTATATGATTTCAGTATTTATTTTCCAGTAGCTTGAAAATGCACTGCTTGCCCATGTTCTTACTCCTGCTCATCCGTATTGATGAATCAAATCATACGCCCGTGCAAACTCTCAAGGAATTTATAATGTTTTTCCAGCATTCCTATTCCCATCGCTGCGATGACTTTGAAATCTTATATGAAAATCATTTGGAAACAAACAAACCGTTAGATTTCACGCCTTTAATCAAAGAACTTGGAGAAATAGCGCTTGTTCTGGAAATTTCACCAGCTTCAATAAAGATTAATAATTGCTCCATTTTTAGTGACTTTCATCTCCCGCCCAGAATTTCAAAATTTTATCAACCCTGTTCCATAATTTTGAGCCAAGTTGAGTTAACATATAAAAGTTCCGTCTCAGCAATGTTAGAAACCTACCAAGGGGCTTATATTAAGGGGTACCATGTTTTTGTAACTCAGCTTGTATCGCCTCAACAACATTTCTACAGCCACCTCTTTCAATTTGTCAAGTCATCCTTCAAGATTCTTCACGCATTTTTCTTTGTTTATGAACAAGAAGGGAAATGCGAGGTTTATTTGCCTCTACGAGCTCTGCTAATAACGCGAATGCGCAAAGTTTTTACCAAACCAGTCAAAATTGATGATCCCGTCCAGACACTATTAGTTTCCCCTGCAAATGTAGAACAAGAACTTATCATTTCCCTTCACTGTCCCCCATGCAGCCAGGCACTTGAGATTTTTGAAGAAACTAAAATATGGAGGGACCATTTATCTGGGCTGTCATATGAATTTAACAAGAAAATTAATGGAACTTTGGACATCGTCCCAACTTTTAATCACGAAGACCCAACCGACTTTGAAACGAATGATTACATCCGACCACTCGTCGATGGTTCGGCAACAATAAGTTCAATATTGATTTTTTCCAGGAAATTGAATCGCGTTGCTCACCGAACAAACACCTTCAGTATTCAAAGAGTGTGTTTTCTTTCCGGCCTTCCTCGGAAAATCAAATTTAATTCCTTGGTTAGAATGGCTCGCCCCTTTGATATCGTCGTTTGGCTGTTTTTATTTTTGAGCATTTTAGCGGTATTTTTAATGCTCGAGGCCTTTCAACACATCAAGGTCTGGCAAGAGAGAATTAGAACACCGGAAATGGTATTTGTCACTCCTTTGGTCTCTGTAAAAGAAGAAAAAACGACTTCAAGTCACCGACATTATCGGACATTTTTTCTATTGCTGAGGCCCATTTTGGATCAAAGTGCAAGTACATTTGGTGTTTTTAACGAAAACATTAGGGTGACCAGAACACGATTGACCTACGGGATGTGGCTCTATTTGATTATAGCACTAGGGTGCGCCTACAAAAGCAAGCTTACTTCATTGGTGGTCATGCCAAAACATACATACCCACCTTCAACGTTCCTTGAGCTTGCCAAATCTGACTACGAAATTGGCTTTGTACATTACTCATCAGTAATCAAGGAAGGATTCTACCAACGAAACACAACGACGTTGGTACGCGTGAGGGAAAGGATCCAAGAATTTGACTACCTCGAGCCGGATGTAAGTAATTTTTGGAGACTTTCTGGTTGGTCGAAAAAAGGGTGGTAAAAATTTGTGTCTTGTTCTTTTGTTCAGTGTTTTGAAAGGATCTTGGAAGGGGATAGAGTGTGCTCAGGATACCAAGCTATTTTTGATGGAATCGGCATTCAGTACCTTATCGATGCAAAGGGAAGAAACATGTTTTTACGGTCCGAAGATTGCATACTGCCTGTGATCGGGTACACAGGGATAAGTGGATATTACCCGCATTTATTAGGTAGGTACTGAGATTTCATGTTAGCAAGTCTTAAAAACTTTTTTTCTTGGATTTTAAAACTATAACCTATACATTTATGGATTATGTGTTATTTACTTAGAAACCTATGACTTCTTGTCAGAGGGCCTTCAAAATGGAGGCCTTTTGGGTAGGTGGTACGAGAACATGTTGGAATTCAGAACCAGGACAGGTCGAAATCGGGCTCAAGGGTTGGTGGATTCAAGACCTGTATTCAGTGGAGAAGAAGAGCCAGATGCATCGACGCAGCAAATTGTTTCTTTAGCCTTGATGTTACTTTATATCGGACATTTTAGCGCGTTTGTTTGTCTAACGCTTGAGTATTTATTCAAGAGGATTTGGGAAAGACGGAAACTTACAATTAGTTCATTCACGTGGTAACCGTTGCGCAGTATACCTTTTGAGAAAAAAGTGGAATTTTATTATTTCGTGAAAAATATATAATTTTTCTAAAATGCTACCCTAAATCATTTTTTTCGACTATCTTGCTAAACTACATTTATTCACGCATTTTAATCCCCCTAGTTCTATTTTGCTGGAAATAGGAGGGCCCGATTTCGGTTTCTTAAACACGGCAGGACATGGTTTTTTACACAATAGCGGCAAAATTAATGGATGTATGGGGAAATACACGACAAGCCTCTTGTAGCGTCCTCGGAATTATTCGAGGGTCGTCTGAGTCGTACTCGGGTTCTAATCCGGGAGTGGTTTGTAAAGGAAAGGGGTGTTTTCCCAGTGTGTTTTTCCCCTGACCGCTGATTAGACATATGACCGCTAGTGTGAGGATTCCTCATAGATAGGGTTAACCATTAAAACTTCGTAACATGAATTGAATAAAGGCTTGGCATGGTTGGCAACTCTGTAAGACCAACGTGTATGAATCGAAGTATAAACCCCCCACTTTTTTAATGGGGCAAATGTAAAACTGGGTTTTTGTAACAGAAATACGTTGATACTTACAGGGTAGCCGATTATTCCATCAAAAATTATTTTAGCATTGTTCTAACGGGATAAATTTAGTAAAATTTCCAGCCATTTCACCCAACGCTTAACAAGATGACACTAGCTTTATTGTGACCAGACCAATGCGGTGGAGGTACCATGGTCAAATTCACTGGATATTCAAATACCGTTCACAAGTGGAGAATTTTCGAAGGACATTTCGGAGGAGTCTGCGAGTTTTGCCTAATTGACTGTATTTTACAAGAAGATTTACTAGAGACAATTTCTAACCTTGTTCTATATTCACTGTTATGTTAATGCAGGATAAGTAATAGTTTGGATTTCTAGCGTGATAACTATTACTATACAAACTTATTCTGGTAGATCAACCTCCGTAGAGTTCCCAAATGAACATGAAATTCCTAACCATTGCCTCTATTTACCAATGAAAACAATAATAATTGAGTAAAAGTATGCATTCTATTTTTAACTCAAGAATAGCTTGATCAAAACGATTGCCCCATTTAAAAGTTTCCCTACGAATATTGTTATTGAATTTGGTACGAACGCTTTATTCCATAGAACCGGAATATTTTATGAGCTCGTGCAACCTTTTTCTGATCGTGTCTATATTAAGTATAAAGAAAATTCACAAAAATGCTGAATAACAAACTATTTTAAGAAGTTTTTTGCAGTCTTTCAATTGAATTAGTTGTACAAGTAGAAAAGAGAAATAATTGATGGCAGGCAGGGTTAAATTTTATACGACACAATATTTAAATCACTGGCTCTTCAGTTAATTTGAGAGCTACGATGATGAGGAAAACATAGATTTTTCCTAACTATTTATTTCAATTAAATTCATGGCTTCACCAACGTGCCATTCCTGTGTCATTAATAAAAAATAAGTTCTCCCCACAGCAACACTTAAAGCTGTAAATTTTTTTCTAAAAAAAGGCGGAAATAAATTTTGAAAAAAATACATTTTTCATCCAGAGACGCAGTTAATTTTGAAATTTTTCTTCTACGTGTGAGAAATTTTTTAAAATGTTATGCTGGTCAACTCTTATACTAACATTTTATATTGCTCGAACTGAACAAATACCCATTCATGCTTTCAAAGAGTTTTTTAATTTTCTCAGCAGCTCATATTCCTACCACTGCAAAAATTTTGAAATCTTATACGAAAATAATTTGGAAACGACCAAATCTTTAGACCTCACGTCTTTAATGAAAGAACTCACGGATGTGGCAATCATCTTGAATATTTTGTCTACTTCCCAAAACAATTACTCCGTTTTTAGGGACTTTCATCTCCAGCCACGATTTTCAAGGCTTCATCAACCATGTTCCATAATTTTAACACAAGTTGAGTTGACCTTCAGAAGTACTCAATCCGCAATGTTAGAAAGCTATCAGGGGGCCCATTTACAAGCCTACCATATTTTTGTAACTGAAATGACTCCACACGAAAATGTTTATGACAAACTATTTGAATTTGTTAAATCAACTTTCAAAATTCTTCACTCATTTTTCTTTGTATACGATCAGAATGACTTGGCCGAAGTTTATGCTCCTCTGCGCACAACTCTCATTGTGGGCATGCGCAAAGTTTTCAACGTAACAAGGATTGACGGTGCATTGGGCCCGCCAAAAGTTCCTAACATTGAAAAAGAAACTGTAATTTGTACAGTGTGTCTCCCTTGCAGCCAAGCCTTGGAAAATTTTGAGGAAACCCAAACTTGGGCGGAAGCTTATTCAGCGTTGATGTACGAGTTTACCCTAAAAATTAATGGGACATTGGAGCTTGTGCCGGCAATAAATCACGATGATCCGGCTGATTTTGATGGAAACGACTTTATCCGCCCTTTAGTCGATGGGTCGTCCACGATGTCCACAACTTTAATTTTTACACCTCGAATGGACCGCATCGCTCACCGTACCGCCAGATACTTGGTCGATAATGTCTGTTTTACTACGGGGCTACCGCGAAAAACTGAATTTAAATCCTTGGGCCAGTTGGTACAGCCTTTTGAAATCCTTGTGTGGATAACAATAATCTGTAGCATATTGATGGTATTTATAACTTTAGAAGCCTTCCGCCATGTCAAGTTCGGGGAGGGTGATAGAAATAGCTCGAAGGTGAAAGTTTTTGTTCCATGGGTGACGAATACCCCAAAGAAACGGCGGACTTCAAAACATCAACATTCTACTACACTGTTTTTGATTCTAAGGCCGATTTTGGACCAAGGTGGCAGCATCCTTGGGCTCTTTGACGTAAATATTCGAATTACGAGATCCAGGCTGATTTACGGTATTTGGCTCATCCTGTTAATAGTCTTGGGTTGTTCATACAAATGCAAGTTGATTTCCTTGGTACTGAGACCAACATACATACACCCACCATCCACATTCGAAGAACTGGCTCTGTCGGATTATGACATTGGATTCGTATATTATTCTCGTCATATTAGAGATGGGTTTTACAAACGAAATACTTCGAAAATGATGAGACTGAGGGAAAAAGTACATGAATTTGGAGTCCTCGAACCTGACGTAAGTTCCAAGTGTTAAAAGCCCTTCTTTTAAAGTAGGGAATTTTATCCACAAATTTTATTCGCTAATCCTTTTCAGTGTTTTGAAAGAATCCTGAATGGTCGACACGTGTGCGCAGGCTATGGCAGACTTATGGATGGACTTGGTCTACAACATATTATCGATGCGAAGGGACGGAAAATGTTTTTGAAATCTCGAGATTGCATTTTACCCGTGACTGGATTCATTGGAATTAGTAGATACTACCCGCATTTTATAGGTAGCAAAATTATGTGAAATTATAGTAATCAATGAACTGAATTCAGTGTATTTTTCTGTTGCCTTTAGAGATTATAAATAGTGAAATTATAATTATTGCGAATATTTTTTTAGAAACGTTTAACTTCGTGTCAGTGAGTCTTGAAAATGGAGATTTCATACGTCGTTGGTATGAAAACATGGTAAAGCTGAAAACGGATGAAGGTAAAAACCGAGCGCGACAATTGGTTAAAACGAAACCCGCTTACAGCGGTGAAGTAGAAGCGGATACATCGATGAAGGATATCGCATTTTTGTCCTTGAATCTTCTTTTTATAGGACACTTTTCAAGTTTTGTTTGTGTATTGACAGAGGTTTTGTACGATTTAGTTTTTAGTTTTCCGTAGACGACGATTTGATTCTATCTAGACATTTCCGCAATACAGTCGAACCTCGCTAGAACGGCACCTCAAGGCACCGCGAATTTCAGGCCGTTATAGCGAGGGTGCCGTTATGGCGAATGCGTATATACTGGGTATTAATGGAGAAGGGGTAGATATTCTTCTGCCGCTATATCGAGTACGCCGTTGTTGGCATGGCCGTTACAACGAGGTTCGACTATAATTGCTGCGCTTACAAAAGTTATAGGCTTCATTTTTGTGCACGGCCAGGGAAATATAAATGTCCAAGATTATTAAAAAGGATATTCAAAACATACAAAGTGTTGGAAAAAAATTGTTTTTCGGAATACTGAATTTGTTTTTCCAATTTTAGTTTAATTGCTCACACCAAATTTATAATAATTATTATATACGTAATACATGAATAAAATCATGACTGGAAAAGTTTTGATGTCACACATCCGAAGAAGTAAGCTTTGAAGATTTCACCATCTTTTTGTAGGAGAATTTTGGCACTACAAATGTGTTCCACAAGGTAGCAAAAATTCCCGCTAGAAGAAGTGTAGCAAGCAGTGCTGAAATGAGAGGTAACAGGTTGGCATTGTTGTCTTGAAAATCTTCTATTTCCTCACTTTCCATTATTTCCCTGTCCACAGCAGATTTAGCTATCTCTGCCATAGCGGTTGTATTAACGGAGTTAATAAAAGTTCTGGAATTCCAAACTATGGTTATAAAGTGGAGCATGTGTAAATTGTAAAAAAATAAATAAAAAAGTACATTTAAAATTTTCTGGAAAACTAATGATAATTTCAACCCATTATGCTATACAAATAATGGAGAAAAGACTGCAATATTTTGGATAGTGTAACAACTGAGTAAAAATATTTAGAGATAACTTCTATCATACGAAAAAAATAAAATTCTTACTTTGGACATTCCTCAGCTGTGGTAGGCATGGGCAAATGAAAATTACCTTCCTGAGCATCGTCCCAATCCCTTCTACATGGAAAATAATCTCCACCAATCCATAAGCAAGTTTGTTCCAAGCAATCAAAGCAGCTCCTCAATAATCTACATTCAACTGAAGAAAGCACAATATTTAAACACAGTTGAAACTATATCAGATTTAGCTGTAAAATTTCGTACCTGTTCTTCCTACGGATAATTTAGTCATTTTTTTGAAGCTGCTAGGGATCTGGAGCAAGAGCTGTATATACGCTGGAGGAGGACAGATTGATGAAAAATATTTAATCTTAATGCGCGTCTCCTGATTCACACTTATTGAAAGGAATAATTTATCCTTATTAAATTTGGCCATTGCATTGGACTGACGCCTCATTCATCCTGACTGTAATATGTGAATGACATAATAATTTATGTACGGACGCTGACATTATCTGTCTTGACTAGGATTTGTGATTATGTAGCTCCTTGAACTCGACCTTTTCGTGCGTTTCCTAATATGTATTCATCTTGTACTGGCGAATCCAAATGATTTGTAAGATTATTTTGAAAATCAAAATACATATGTTGTTTACTTCCACTTTATTTCCATGCTGGAGATGCACTGGAGGTCAGTGTAATTATGACCACAACATATTATTTTTTTGTCGTTCTAGCATTATAATTGTTTTGGGAATGAAGGCAGTGCATAAAAGATATTAATAGAATTTAAATAGGAATCACTTTTAGGGATAAAATACGAGAAAATTAATGGGTATTTTTGTACTGCGATATGCAATATGTGTACATGACAGTGAACGTGCATACGCTATGGAATTCTTGCGCTTAAAAAAATTTGTCAATTTATTTGCATTTCACTCCCAAAAAGGTGTATGTCATAATAATTGTATCAGAATGGAAGTGACGAAGTGTTGGATCTACAGTGAATGTTTACCCTATTGATATGTTTGCCGCAAAAATACATCAATTTCCAATGTTGCTTCAAAGTGTAGACATAAACATATTTTTCCCGTGAATCTACGTTTCCATAGCAGATCCGTTGTAAACTCTGAGATCCGTTTGAGGTTGCATAAATTCCTTAAAATTGACACATTTATGATAAAAATAACCATAAAGTTTGTCACGGAAACCAAACTAATGTAATTAATAATGTCAAAATTAACCAGATCCTAGAACCTCCGTAAATAATACATTTTCCAGTATCCCAAATTATCTTTGAATTTGTTATTTTGTGTTCCTCCAAAATTTTTGGGTATAAATATCCTCAAAAGATGACAATGAAACATTCCAATACTCAAGATGATCAGACAAGCTCTTTTCCTCACACTCTTCTGTGCTTCCTTTGAAGCCATAAACTCCAAACCCCGGCACCCCGTAGTGGTTAACATTGCCCCAGATGGAGAAAATTTCCGGGCTCAAATTCACGTCGCTGGCAAACCATACCATTTGAATCTTCAGAGACCAGGTAGTTTTTAAATTGGAAAATTTGCCAATTTTTTTCAATTTATAAATTTATTCTCGTTTTATTTTTTAAAGAAATTTTGTAAAAAGTATAGCAACAAAATTCTGTTTTCAGTGGAATCGATTTTTGCTCCAAATTTTCGGTTCACTGAAACAATCCAGGCCCCAAATGGTGAAATTACACTTGTTGATCTTCCCGTAAATATTTCCCATATTGAGCAAAATACTCTTGAGGATCCGGAGGCTCAGGCTGTTTTCAGAATGGAAGAGGTCGATGGGGAGATGCGTCTGGTAAGTTCAAAATTGTTTTTTAAAAAATCAATGCTTAAAAATGTGGTATATTTTGAAAACATTTTGTGTGCAACATTTTAGCATGGAATTATGGAAAACATCCACATTTCTCATGATGGCGAAGAACATTATGCCGTTGTCCATGAATTGCCCACCCCAAATACTTTGCCTGTTCCAGATTTTATCAAGGATTACAGTAAGTCACAAAATTTCGGTAAAATCACAAACAAAATTTGGTGCTCATAAAAAATAAGAACTACTCCTTTTTCACCATTTTCAATACAGTTTTGGTGGACGAGCCCCTCACCTTCTTTAATTCCTCAGTGGAAACCCGGCAATCTGGAAAAGTAACAGCCAGTCCAGAAGTGTTTATGTCTATGGACACTGCATTGTACGAGGCACTAGGAAGTCAAGATGACAAAGTTGCTCGGTATCTGCAAGTACTTATGAAAGGTGTAAACAATCGTTACGTAACAATGAATGGTGCGGATGACCCCGAAATTAAAATGCTTGTTGTTGGTTTCAATGTTTTTAAGGTATTTTAAGACAATTTTTCAAGGCATTATGACAAAAATTTCTTTGAATTCTATAGTTTGATACAAATTTTACCTTCCCAAGAAGCAAAATGTTTTCTTGCTTTGTTCTACACAATAACTTGTAATTTACAGACTAGACCAGCTCAACCATTCGTTGAATCAGGAAAACGGGGATCTAAGTATGACATAAGCCCAGTTTTAAATGGATTTGCAAAATACATGAAGGATAATGCGAAGACTTTTGCAAAACATGATTTGGCTCCTTTGGTTAGCGGAGAAAATTACGGGACGACAGTTGGATTAGCTTGGACTCCAGGTAAGTTCAATTTCCTGTTTAACAAGTTTTACTTTAAGATCTAAAAATTTTTTCTTACAATTAGTTGTCAAAACAAAGATAATAAATGCAAAAATTTGGCGGTTCTTTCAAAAATCTTCTTCTTATTCTAAAAGCAGCAGTGTCTGTTATAAATTCCCATTGGGCAATTGCCTGAATCCTGAAAAAGCTCCCCTAAAATTGATATTGAATCGTGTTGTTTTTCAGGTGCTTGCAAAGAAGATATTAATGGAGGCATAAGTGGGAAAACTTCCGTGAGTCAGGATTTCGGGGGTGTTTGGGCTGGTATTCACACCGTGGCCCATGAACTTTGCCATAACCTTGGTGGTCCTCATGACGCTGATAAATCTACAGGTCGCGGGTATCAATACGACACTACCATGTGCCCATGGGCTGATGGTTACATCATGAGTTATGAGTTCAATTCCAAAAATAGGCTCACATTCTCCTCATGCAGTCGCTTCTATATGAAACAGTACATATCGTAAGTGGTAAAACCCTACGTGCTGAATTACCAAAAGTTAAATACTCTGTAAAATGTCTGTGGTTGTAAGGGCTTAGGCCATAATATCGACCCGAATAAATTATTA
>JAQFXU010002121.1:0-22784 GCA_034693705.1 Spatulosminthurus flaviceps
GGCTTAAGATGGTTGACAACTCTGTTAGACCTTCGGGTATGAATCGGAGTATAAACCCCCACTTTTTTTTTTTTTTTTTTATATTTTGCGGATCAAGAAATGAGAGGGCTGCTGAACTATTTGGGGTATTCCTCCTTTTTAAGTTTACCCAAGGTAAGAAAGTATCTTAGCGGGTAGTTATTTAAAATAATTTTCGTTTAAATTTCTGTGACAAATTTGGTTGAAAGTTCAACCATATTTGGTTTCTATTTGGACCGATTTTACTAAAATGTTGACCGAACTTATTGCAATTTGGACCGATTGTACTGAAATTTTGACCGATTTTTTTGAAATTTTGACAATTTTTTTTGAAATTTTGAACGATTTCACTGAAATTTTGAGCGCTTTTACAAAAATATTTACAATTTGACTGAAATTTTGTCAAATTTGACCTACTGTGTTTACTAATAAAAGAACAAATTCTGGATCCAGTATTCCTTCTTCTGGCAAAATCATCTCAAGCCCATTTCCTCAATGTTTATTGGGACAACTCCAGAATTTGAAATGAGTCTCTTCACGGTTTGTTGGTTCATTCGCCCCAATTCCAAATGTTGGTTTACTTTGAATGGGACAGATTTTTCAGTTCAAACTTATGTTATCAATAGCGACAATATGACTTACATTGGGAGCGGCTACGCTGATAATGCTGTGATTAAGCAAGAGAATTCTACAGGGATCCCGCAACCTGATGCTCCTCCTGAAAGTCTTGAATCTGGTTTAGTAAGATTTGTTAGACTTTTAAAGGAGATTATTTTAAGTACATGTTTCTTACATTGACAAATTTTGTTGGTTGTCTAATGGGATTGTTAAAATTTTAATACATTTATTATTAATAGAATTCCGAGACCCTTGAAAGCTCCCAATAAAATTGGCGGGCATATCACTGACGCTGCCAGAGTCGGATATTACAAACTGTGGTCCATGCATGCGCAAACAATGAGCTTGTAAAAAAAATTCTATAAGTAATTACATAACTTAATTTTAGTGCATAACTTAATATCTTTGAAAATTGATTATAATATTTTTAAACTTGCCATAGTTGCCATTACAAAAGAATGATGATGACATTAAAATTTCGGGAGCGGGCTGATTGAACCAAGGAGTTTTTCAGCCACTGGCTTCACCCAATAAATATTGAACCAAAACATTTCTGACCCAATTATTTTTCAACCACAAGATATTTGAACCAAAAATCTTTGAACCCCGAAATTTATCACCCAATAATTTATGAACCAAAAATCTTTGAACCACGAAATTTATCATCCAATAATTTATGAACCAAAAGATTTTTGAGCCAAAGGTGTTTGAACCAGGAACTTTTCCAGCCAGTATTTTTAGCCAAAATATTTTTGAACCAGGAAATGTTTCAGCCAAAGATATTTAAACCAATTAAACCAACAAACTTTAAATGTCTCTTATACTAGAACTTGCGTGTTGCTTTCTGTTCTATTCAGTTTTTCGGTTATAGTTATAAGTAATAGTAATAATAATTTAATTATTAAAAAACTATGGAATTAGGGAGCAATAAGGGAAGCAGCGGGACAGATTACAGATACTTAAGAGCTTGAATTCCTAGGAACAACCACGACTTTGCTCGATTGTAAGGGAATTGACCAAAATATTTTTTTTCTTGTTAGGGGTATGTATTTGTGGGGACCATGGTTTACTCATATATTTATGATTATTCATAAAGAGTTCCCATGGAGACGCCAAAGCCCAGAGCTTATTGCGTTGTTAGGGGTACTTGGTAAGGTTTTTTAAAAATCATTCCCTTACCATATCGAGCAAAATCGTGGTTGTTCCTAGGAATTCAAGCTCTTAAACCGAATTGTGTACGTTTATAGCATTGTTACGAAGTGAAAAATGAATGGAAAACGTGATGAAGTTAATGCTGTACAAGTAATGTACCACTTTTAGCTATTTAAGCTTACTGAAATTCTGCGTTCGGGTGCCTACTCTGTATCATTTATTGCTTATTTAGTTCACGTTATATATATATGGAATAAACGCAACTTAAATGGAAAGCTCAATGAAAAATTTGAATTGCTACTTTATGTGCAGCAATTATTCTCTGGTTGAAAAAAAATTGGTTAATAAAACTGTGGGTTAAATTAAAATTGGTTCAAAATTTAGCGGTGCAAATATTCTTTGGTTTAAAATTTTTTGGTTAAAATAAACAATATGGATGACATATTTTTGGATCGAAGGGAATTTGGTTCAAATTATAACTGGTTCAAAATATATTGGCGTAAATGATAATTGGTCCAAAAAATATTTGGGCGAAAAAAATTTGGGTTAATCACTGGCTGAAAAATTCCTTGGTTCAGTCAGCCTAGACCCAAAATTTCATGCGTCTACATATGCAGTGGAGTTTTCATCGATGCAAGATAATGGTTTCCTAATTAATTTTAAAAATAATTAGTTTTGTGACATTCGGTACTTAATGGGACGTCGTAATAATAATTAATATCATTATTATCTTTAATGGAGACTAAAGATAAACGTCGTATAAGTCAGCATGATTCTCTAATTTTAAACAAACAATAAAAATCAATACATTTTATTAATCAAAGCTTTTATCTATAAATGATTACACCGTAACGCAGCTGGCTCATTCACTCTGACATTGACATTGTAGCCTGAAAGTACTATAGCAGACTTTGTAACATTACTCAACGGATTCCTATCATATACTACATGACCAATTCGCTCCAGAGCCAACTTGAAAGACCTAATTTTGAAATGACCAAATTCGGATTTTTGCTTCTTCTGCTGGGTTTATCCACTTTCTCCTCCGTGACGACCTTGGACTGTTCAGCTTTAGTAGAAGAGCATAGCTCAGGGGTCCTCAATTGGTTGGCAGACTGCTCAATTATTGTGCCAGTTTCGACAACCTCAGCGGGGTGGAACATGAGATTGACCTTTGACCAGGTCTTTACGGGCGTTGGAGTAAGGAGCATAAAATTAGATTACAAATATTCAAAACATTTTTAATTCACAGTTTTTAACCATCTCAAATCAAAAATTTTAAAAATTTATCTTAATAATGATTTTACCTTAACATACTTTCTGCAATCTGATCACAGACATGGGAGCTTTGGGTGAATTTCAATGGGACCCAACGGATTGCCACGTTCAGTGACCGAGAGGGTTATGACAACACGGAGCTGGTGGCCGGTGAAAGCTTTCCTTTTAGGTTTCGGGTCAATTATGGGCGTGACGTCACTAAACCTCAAGTCATTAGCATGAACTTCCAAGGAATTGAATTATGTAAATAGTTTTAGAAATTCTTAACAATTATTACCGCATGATTATATTACCCATTATTCAAAGGCAAAATGTAGCCTAAACATCTTCACACAATCACAACAAATTCATAATAATTCCTATAATTTACAAATATTTATTGTTACAAATATTTGACCATATGTAATTTTTACCATTTTCTACGCCTCGCGGAGACAGCAGTAGACAGTATAATTAATTACCAAAACCCTCAGACGCCCGAAATACGTTATTTGAAATTTAGGGTAGCTAGCACACGTACCTATAGCTGATTAAATAAAAAAAATATGGTATTGTGTTCAGCCTTCAGCCAATTACAATAATTTGAATTCATTTTCTAAACAATCTGCCAATTATTATTATTCTTATAGCATGATGCCATAATGACTGCCATAATAAATACGAAAGTTATAAATAACTCTCTCCCCCCAAAAGCCCCCGACAATTTTCGGCCTTTCTGCTCAGCCAATCCCTAGTTTCTTCATTTTAGCCAATAACGCTTGCGACGCAGCGTTAAACACTGCGTTGGAATGATTCTTATTCCAAAGTAGACGAGACGATGAAACCTTCAGCCCTGCCTTTTGTAAATGAGAGTCTTCTCCATGTTCACAAATACGTGTGAATTAAAGTTTTGAAGGTTAGGAGGAAATGTAGATTGTGATAAATTTTAGAACAATAATAATTATTGGAACAAAAGTCCTGAAGGCATTTTGTTGGTGCTGAAAGAGTAATTATTGGAATTGATTTGTTCCACTTATAACTTATAGCTACGATTAGAATGAAGTTCTTCGACTTGGACTCTGACGCATTTCTCTTGATCGGGTTTCTTCTAGTGATATTTTTAGTGACAATGGTGAAGTTAATCTTACGAAGGAAATCCTCAGCAAAAATTACAAATTTAGGGTCCGACGACTCAAAATCAGTGGTGCTTCGTAGGGTAGTGGAAGTGGAGGATAAAATTGTAGATGAGTCCACAGACGCTGTTGATATTTTTGAAAAAAATCAGCTGCCACCATTAATTAAAGGACAGGTGGAGGAGGATGGGGGAAATGAGGGGAAGAAGAATACTACTCCGGAATCGGTATCAAGAGCCTCGAGCTTAACATTTTGGGATAGCTGCAGTTCGTGTGTAAGTACCGAGGTATCATCGGAGCAAGAAGATGTTTTGAAAGGTCCGTGGAATTCAGATCCCGAATTGTTTTTGAATCTGTCTCAAAATCTTATTACGACAAGAAAGTGGGAACGGATTGATGGAGCTTGGACACCACTTAATATAGTAAAGGTATAATGATCTTGGAATTTAATACTATGGCTTGATGAATTTAAATGAAACACGAATTTTTTATGATGAATTTAAATTATGTGGACTAATTTTGTTGGAGGTTAAAGCGATATTATTTTAATTTATTTTTAGGCACCAGGACGAACTGAGGAATCCCGGGCTTCGTTGAAGTTGAATGGTTTGGAGGATGAGGGAAAAGGAAAACATGAGGTTGTGCAGAAATGGATCGATAATCTAGGCTCAAAAGAAATTGAAGCATTCCATGGACCTTTGGACTTTTACTGGGAAACTCGTGGAGAGGAAGAAAAATCCAATGGTCGGGAGATTATGAGAGTGAAATCTTCATCGAAACCTGCACTTCGGAATTCAGTGGGCCCTGCTCTGAATTCATGTATGTCGGAGGAAGAGACTGATGACTCAAGTGGCCATGTTCAGTTGGTCGAGGTCAAGTTGAATGAAGGGGTCAATGGAATGAAACATGGGAAGAGGGGAGCGAATTCATCGATTCAGTCACTCGATGAGGAGAGCAGTGGGCGAGGTGATTTAGTTAAACGGTTGCGATTGAAGAATAATTATTATTATTAGTCGTTTGCATGTATTTTTTGTGGAAGTTGTCTTATCCGTAGATTTGTAAAATGTAAGATTTGTTTGGATTGTGCGGGAAGTTGTTAGACTTTTATTTTACTAGTTTATTGTACAAAAGTGGGATGCTTGGGATATTTATTTAATTACATTGAAGGAATAAATAAGTAAGTATTGAAAATAATCTATAGGTCTGGTAAATGTATGTGTGGATCGTATTCTTCGTCTTGAAAGTTTATTTGTGGTAAGTGTATGTGTTGATCTACTTCATCATCTTCTCCAGGCGGGGCTTCGAAGTCATTATAATGCATGGGTTGGAAGATAACGCTGATGTACTCAATGTCAGGACGGTATTTTTTACGCTTAGGTTTTGGTGTAGCAGTTGAATTCTCTTGATTCTGTAGATCATTTTCATTTAAGTTAGAGTTAAGGTTTCTTGTTAATATGGTTCCCATTCCCAAATTAGGAATTGTTTCAACGCCCATACTTCTACTGGAAGGTAAATACGAACTTCCACTGCCGGGGGCAGCGTCCATTTGTTGACCAAGACTTCTGCCGGAAGGGAGGTAAGAACTTCCACTGCCGGGGGGAGCGTCCATTTGTTGACCAAGACTTCTACCGGAAGGGATGTAAGAACTTCCACTGCCGGGGGGAGCGTCCATTTGTTGACCAAGACTTCTGCCGGAAGGGAAATAAGAACTTCCAGCGCCGGGGGGAGCTTCCATTTGTTGACTAAGACCTCTGCTGGGAGGGACATATGAACTTCCACTGCCGGCTGGAGCTTTTAAATGTAGATCATGATTTCTGTTCGAATGGGCGTTTCCAATGTTGGTTAGAGCATTCGTCTTTTGACCAAGACTTCTATCGGAATGGATGTTCAAATTTACACTACCCGGAGCTTCCACCTGTTTGTCAAGGTTCTGCTCAATTTTTACTACAATTTGATCTGGTGACTTGTCTTTTCTGTAATTTAGTTCCAGTTCTTCATCCGTTCCGTCATAAACGGTTTCCATTTCAATAAGTCGGACTCGCATTTTGGGTCGGAAGTGAATGAATTTATCGTGCTGCGTAACGTTTGTGAAGTTGCCTTGTTCGTCGAAGAATTCAGTTTCAGCCTTTCTAACTTTAGTTTTGAGGCGACGTTTTTTTCTAGCTCGCTCGTTTGCAGGTAAATGCATTGATGAGAATTCGGGGAAGTCATCATTAACATTACGATTCGTTACAACCAGGCCACTAATTTTAGATTGCCGGGGTCTCCCACCGAGATTAATTCCTCTGCCACCCATTATACCTCTGCCTTTGGGGATCGCAGTGGTTGCGGTAGTCTTTGGTTGTTCCGGGGTTGTTTTAACTATCGATCTGAAAGGAAACAGAATTAGCAAGCATTAAGTTTTGTCCGGGCCCTTGTTGACTAGTTTGAAAAAATAGGCATCGAAACCGGGGCTACAGGGGGCATCACCTCTTAAAAACCTGGGCGTAACCTTGGAAAATCCCAAGGATACTTTCCGTGTAAGTTAAAAATAATTGAGAAAAATAATTTTTCCATAGTGTTTTAAATTAATCCAGCCTTAAAGACAATATGTTTGGTGACCCCGGAAAGGAGTACATACTTTCCCAAACGCCCATAAAATGGAAAATGTTTTACTTTGGAGGTGATATCGATTTCCTAGTGATGTATTTGCCCGGTTGTGTACGCAATTTTTTAACAGGAGCACTGGGCGTAATTTTCCTATGTTTTGAAGCTCTTCGCAGACGCTGATGATTTTCACCATCCCCATAAATCATTGAATCCCGAAATCGATCTCCACACAAAACACTGCTTGCATTTTCACATGCTTTGGTCTCCGCACTAAACAGTCTTGATCGCCCACACTCTCCAATGATCAACATGGTCGTGGAATCATCACCCAACCAAGCACATCGGAGGTACAAAGCACAGTCAAGGGGGTCCGGTAAAATTTCTGAGGAACCTTTATTTCTACACTTCCGGTGATACGGACTAGTTTCTTTTGAAATGTAAGCTTGTGTTTCAGAATAGCTCGAATATCGATGGCATGCCTCGTCAAAATCATCATCGACACAAGTCCGAGATTTGTCACTGAAGTATTTATATTTTGGGCATTGCTCCTCAAAATATGTTCCATTCCTACAATGAAAGTATGTATCACAAGAAATAAGTCCTGGAACTTTGTATCCATCCACAGGGCAAGTTTGATTTGTCAAATCCAGTCCAGTCGGATCCAAGAAGCAGTCTCTTTCAGGAATGAGAATACAAGATGAAAATTTGGGGGAAAAGTATTGCCCCATTGGACAGGTTCGAGGTATCAACATACTATTTATACACTCCAAATACATTTGGCAACTATCCAAATCACGGATTGTACCACTGACGTTGCACTTTTTAGGGGGTATAGGGCTGGAGGTCACTATGGGAATCAGAAACGCTACGGCGGTGAAAAATAATAGGAGGAACCGGGCCATTTTAGTTTGAAAAGTTTCTTGGTTAAAGTTGTCATGATGGGTTGATGGAGTTAATGGGTTAGTAGTTTACGACAATAATTTTTGATGCACTTCTCATTTCGTTTACTTTCTTATTGCACGCAAAGCACTCTCGTTGGAATTGTTCAAGTATGTGAATAAACAATCGAACCATTGAGAATTTCATGTTTTGAGGTGTGAGAGACAATTAAGTGTAACTAGAGCATATTTATGTACAAAGCGAACCAATGTTTTTCTCAAAAACAACCCCACCAACCTAACAGGAAGTCAGCTGCAAAAATGTTACTTATTGTGAGTAAAGTGCAGTAAAAAATTCAAGCATAATTATCGATCAAGTATGTATTTACATTGCATCGGTTAGAACCGCCAAAAATTTACTCCATCGTTTCCAATATTCCAATCATTTAAAAATGATTGGCAGCACTGGGGATTTTGTTTCTAGCTCTGTTCCGATTATTTTCAATTATCTCGAAACAAAAAAATTGTAAGTGCACTGTGAAGAAATAATTTTCCTGTGTCATGGAAACTGTTTCTCTTTTTTCAGTTGTATCGTTTTAGAGAAAATCGTATTGCCGTTGTAACAAAAATTGCAGCCTATTTGAAGGCAAGTATTTCTTCGAAGCATTCAAAATTGGGAGGTTGCAGCTGATTTCACGATCCTGTTAATTTCTGCACTATCCAATTTTTGCAAATTTGAAGGCAGAGTGACCCATGCAACTGTGATTTTAATATAGACAATAATTATTATTCAACTCTAATCTTTTCATTGCGACAGAGGTTGGCTTTTTATTGTATACAAATAGATGCGTACGTGTTTCTGGTGGAATAATTATTGCTTTACAGTTAGTTGGATTTTTTGCATAGAAAGTGTCTATGCAAAAAATGCTTGTTGCTCGTGTGTACATATTGTAACTATAACCTTTAAAATAATTGTCAGTTTGTCTGTGTCTGGGTTACATTATTATACCGGATTGTTTCCGCGTGATTTAAAAATTATCAATTTCATTTAATTATATTTAAACGTAACAAGCCTGCCGTTTCCCATACAATTTATTTAGCTGAGGCTTAATGGAAAGCTCGAGCCGCTTATTTTGGCTTTTGATAGGTTCCTTAGGTTTTTTCTGCTCCGTTTTTATTCCTGGTTTGTGGATGAGAAATGCATTGTCCAATATGTGGTATTCGTACTTAAGTAGGCACATTATGTATCCCTGCAAAAATAATGGAGTATAATAATTTAAAACCAATAAATACGGGTCGGTTAACACTGCAATCATATAGATTACAATCATATGATCACGCGTGATCATATGAATCACGCGGGTCAAAAAGGGATAGTTTGTATTATTTTTTTTCTTGCAGCACAGCGTTTTAAAATGGCCCGTTACCTGAATTCGTTTGTCTTTGTTGCTCTCCCAAGTAAATCGCTCATCAAAAGAGGGCTCAGCGCTAGTACCCACAAAAAAAGGCTCCCAAGAACGGAAGTAACTCTCACGTTTGCCAATCTTGAACACCTTCAAGCCTGGCGTCACCGTTGCATTCATCCACTCTTCAATGGAGGGGGCTCTATGACAAAAGTCACAAATATTATCGTGAAAAGAAATGGCCAAATTCTTCCTCAATAAATCCTGCAATTCGGACTTATTCCTCGGCAACTGCTTCAAACTGACGTTTGCATCAATCTCAAAATGAGGCAAGACATAAACTCTTCTCGACGTATTCCCACGAGACTGCTCCCTCTTCAAAAATTCGAAAAAGTCCTTGATAAACCCTGGATTTGGATATTGTTCCACATCAGAACTGAGAAAAAAGTGAGTTTTGCTCCGGTCCCTGGCAATATTTCGAGCCAATCCCAAAGGATATTCTAAACCATTTAATTTCCTGTAAGTTGGGGATATCTCCCGGAACGGCTCGGCAAGGTTACAGTTCACCGGGGTCTTTAAATCCGGTTTTGTGAAATCCTTCGGGAAATGTTTGGACTCAAAGAAAACATGGAAAGTGACAAACTTTTTAATGAGGGGCGTGGTACAGTCGCGGAGGTACCGAACCCGGAACATAGTCACATTGTAGTCCGTCCCTGGGGCATATAGGCTTATGGAAACTGGACCCTGCCATCGGCTAACTAAAGGGATCACATTCCCGAGGAAATTCAAATCTGCTGGAGCTGCGTACGTGATTGATTCATCACACTGGAATTTATGGTTGGCACGGACAAAGTCGTAGAGGATCCAAAATTTCCCGTGGAGTATGAATTTGCTTTTAAAATCCTGTCTTGTTGAGCAGTTTATGTTGGTAAATTCGCTAACTGTATTCACACTATTCAATGTTAGATGTAGATCAATGGTAATTGGACTTGTGCAGCCAAGACTGGAGCAGGAATGTAGATTTTGGAATATAAAATAATATAGAATGAGAATTGGGATGAAGAGGAGGATCAAGTAAGTGCGGTAAATGACGGGGCTCTGATGGGACATCCTTCACTATGCATTGTTGTTAAACTTGATAGAAAAATTTTAAGTGTAAGCAAATGAGTTGGTTGTTGTTCTTCTATTTTTCAATGGAACGTGATTTTGTGTGTACTTACTCAAAACCATTGGAAAAAGTTTCATCTATTAATACATGGATAAGAAACGCTTGTTTGTCAGTTGTGAATGACTAAATTATTGTTTACTTTTAAGTCATGTTATGCTTTCAACAGTACAAACAATAGTTACTGCTATAATTTTCTTCGAACATTTTTTACAAGGTTAATGAATCTGTTGGAGTAATTAAATTTTCTGTAACAAATGGAAGGCATGTGCGTGTTAGAAGGAAAATATTTGCAATGACTGACGATAATAATTATTTGTCTTGCAGTAGTTAGAAGCAACTATATAGAAATTGATCGTCATCAAATTTCAAGGAATGAATAAAGTTTTTTCCTGCAAATTCAAAACCCCCTAAAAATCTAGTCGACACCACCATATTGATTTTAACCTAAATTTTAACTTACGCAGAGTTTATCAAAGTTGTGCCGGCTTAGCAACAGAAAATTCCACCCATATTACCTAATATTTGTCTGGACGCTAATGTGAGTGGTTTTGACTTCAATTTTGTTGTAGTCTGTGCACAAAAATGCAAATACAAACTTGCTCCGACAAAATAAGATTTCTCTACCAAAATACTATTGTTGACAGGTGGAAAATCCTTTCAAAATTTATATTCGAATAATTTACACCTTCTTAATTAATTGACTTGGAGGATTTACAACATGGATCGTTTTAATTCTCACATTGTACATTTTTCATTCACATTCAACCGTGTACATATAGATTGGTGCGTAAATGTATTTTACAACACTATCGAACATTTCATTCTTATCTATACTAATTTCTGCTTTAACAGACCAAAAGAACTCTGTCTCATAATAAAAAATGAAGTAATAAATTTTTTATAACGACATGTTTGTGCATAAGTGATAGCATAATAATTAGCTGAATACATAGTTATGACTCAGTCAGGTAACAGTAATACAATAATAAGTATGCAGTGGAAACCTCATTCATACTAACCACACATAGTAGATTTTCCTATCTTTAATAATTTAACATAAAATAATTACAAATTGTAAGCAACGATATGTTTTCTACACACAGGGTACAGGATTAACATGTGTACGTACTTACGCATAAATAAATTCAATACTGTGGGAATGATCGTATCTAAATGTAACAAAAAAAGCACTGCTTGCTTCGATTATCTTGACCAGCATCCTCTCCAGGAGGATTCTTCTTACTTGTTGTTTCTGACTCACATCTAAATATTTTAATACTTCATTTAACCATTTAACGAGTGGAACAAGCTAGGTTTAATCCGCATTTCGGAGGCCTTTTGTTTCGATTGAATTATTCAGCACCAAAGGAATGGTTTACGGAATGCAGAAATCTATTTTGCACACAGTAAATTCTCAGGTCGTCAACAATTTTAGATGATGACAAAAATAATAATAATAATTATAATAAATTGAATTTTTGAAGTAAAAACATCTGTACTCATAACATAACAAAATAACATTGATGCTAAATACATATATGTGACTACATTAATGGCAGAGACAATACATTTGTTGAATACTGAAGCCCAATGTTTTAGTAAAGGCTTGTCTTTTTCATGATTCGATAAAATTCATCCTGATCCACAGAACCATCCTCATTCAAATCCGCCTCACTTATCATTTCCTGTATGGAAAAAATCAGTTTAAAATTTACTGACAAGGTGACTTTAAGAATTTTAATGCAACAAAAGATGTAGATTTTCAGGTAAATTACAATAACTTCTTCATCCGTCAACCCTTCACCCAGATCCACTGCGATTTGCTGTAAATTTTCAAAGGTTATTTTGCCCGTCTGATCCTTGTCAAAAAGCTTGAAAGCTTTCATTATTTCTTCCTTGCAATCCTTCTCACTCAATTTAAAGCAAATCACTTGGAGGAAATCGTCAAATGTTAGCTTCCCTATGGAAAAATAATTAAAATTATTGTTATTTATTATAATAAATTCACACGTTAGGAAATCTTTGGTGATTTGAATAAAGGTTCCAATAATTTCAAGAATGTAGAATGATAAATTTTACCTGTACGAGCCCTGTCCACTTGATTAGTTAATTTCTTGATTTCATTTTTTTTGGGCTCGAACCCCAATGCCCGCATAGCTATCTGAAATTTTTAAAAATATGGCTATAAAATAAAAAATATAAAATAAGCTTGAAACATGACCGCAAATCTTACGTAACATTAAGAGTAAGAGTACGTATAAAAGAAACCAATGGCAATTTAAAAATTAAATGACAGTTTTTCAGCTAAATCCAAGTGAATTGTTGTTCTACTTTTACTCTGCTTTCAAATGTAGCATAACAATGACTTTGATTTGAAAATTCACTGCAAAAACATTTCAATGGAAATGTTATGAAACTTTGTGGGATAATAAGTATAGAATTATTCGAGAAACAGAATTACAATAAACATCGTCATATGCGAGACTGATTCGAATTTTCTTTCATCACATTTTCAAGCACAGATATAGGATATAAGGTGGTAAATATATAATAATAAAAAAACAAACAAAGCAACACAACAGGACAGTGTCAAAAGTGACAAAAATTACTTTTAGCTCTTTGACGTGCATGAATCCTGTATTTTCAGGATCAAATACAGCAAAAGCATCTTTAATATCCTGTTTTTGCTTTGCTGTCAGCTCATAATTAGAGGGGCCGCTCTGGGAGTCCAAACCTTTAGTTTTTATTTTCGAAGATGACAAGTTTCCTGAAGCTTCACTCGCACTCATTCCTGGGGGCAAAAATGCACTGACGGAGTCCAAGGACGGTAGATCTCTCCTAAATACCTTGGGCAAATCAGCCTGAAAAACGTTTTACACGGGTTATATTTTTCGATAGATATTTCTCCTAAATCAAGATGAAGGCACAAAAGTTTACATAAAATTGTATTTGTTCAACAACTTAAGTAAAACTTACCGCTGCCATGATTAATGCTTCAAGATTTCGGTTCTTCTCCAAATTACAATTTCCTGCAATAAAATAACATTGTTTTTTAACTAATGAAAACAGAACAGTAATGGCATTATATTTCTCAATGAAATTATAGGCTCCTTATATATAAAGGGGAGCTGTTTTTCGATCCATTTGACACACAACGGATTTTAACATAGTTGAAACATAAATATTTCCTCCAACGTGAGAGAAAAATCTCAAATTATTACACTTAAAGATTTCCGGCATATGCATATATCCATGTAACTCTGGGTTAGTCATCATTATCAATAGTTTTGGGTTCAAATGACAATTGAGAGCAAATCCGCCCGAATTTGATGCCTACAATTTTGTTACAAAGTTTTGACAATGAAATTACGTTGTAATTAAATCCTATATTTCCAGCAAGCAAATTGTGTCTGCTCATTGTCAGAATTTACGACCGCCCGTATATACGCTCTATGCAAATTCTTTTATGAATAAATGTGTCAAGGTTAGAAATTACTTATGGTTTAAAAATTATCGAGTAAATTCGTATTCATTTACTTGGGGTGGGTTAAAAAAATCCCAGTTTGTTGTAAATTGTGGGCAAACTCAATACTTAAAGCATCTGAAGAAAACAAGAATGAGATATTTAAGTCAAATTTTACACGTCAGTGACAGCAAGTGTTCACTTATGTTGCACTGCCTGCCTGCTGTCACTTTAACTGGAACATATTTTCTTGCTTCGCGGTGTATACGTGCACTTTTTAGTCCTTTCCTTTTCTTCTCCAGTGATAACGGGGCCAAGAGGCTATGCTTTGGGCATGCACAGGAGACAGCAAATATTCACGAGTTCATTCCCAGTGTTTGATTTTGATTCACGAGCATTTCATGGAGTTTTCGCTGAAACTTTCCTGAATGTGCATCATTGATATGCATTTACAAAGGAGCATCTGTGCACACTGACACTGAGCTCATTCTTCGTGTAAATTTAACTATTATTACTACTTGTATGTTCATGATTATTCTACTACTCAACGTGTTGAATGATTCATGCTTGTAGTTCCTAGTTCCTATAGACTTGTACAGTTTATAAAATGGAATATACTTATGGATTAAATACAAAAACCGAAATCGATTATGTGAAAATTATTTATCCATTTGGGTTTCCTTGCTTGTGGTAAATTTATGCTGAGTCAAAACTCTGCATGTAACTAAATTCTGAAAAGTGAAAGAACATCTTGAATAATAAATAAATGGTACTAAGGGAACAGTTAGAGATTTTAACAAATTACAAACATTTTATATGAAGAGCTACTGAAAAACAGCTGGCAATGGATTTTCTTTCTACAGTTTAAGAATTGAGCATTATACTAATCCGTCAACTTGTGAACCTCGATATTGGAGAATAACATTTGTTGTCACAAATTGTAAAATAGTACAGATACGTGAGTTTCTTGAACTTAATATTTATTCTACATTCTGCATTCTTTAGAACAAGTATACAACATGAACCACTTAGCAATTACGACAGCACATAAGCTAAATTACTACTGTTATATTGATATTTTGAAGTTAAATTATTAAAAAGGTATGGTTTCCAAGTACTCTCAAGATAACGGACAAGCAATTTAAACACTCTGATGAAAAATCCCGCAATAAATGTAATTAACTATAATAGTAACGATACATGATAAAATTGTAGAGTCGTAATTTATAGAAGCCCAGACATCTCCTTCATGAACTCTGCATAAGCATCATCTTTACTTGGCCCATGTTGTGGCATCATTGTAGGAATGGGGCGAGATGGTTGTGGTGCCTTATGATGAACTGTTTGAAAGAAACGAGTAAAGAATTATCACAACTGGAATGGACACCCAAGATGAGGATGAGTATTAACAAATGCAATTTACCTGGCTCATCTTTTCCACTAGATTTGCTTGTCTTGACAGCAACAGGCACAAACCTCGTTACATCGGCGGATAAGCTACGAATTTGTGGCTTCGCACTAATAACTTCCCTCTGTTGCTGAGTGATAAGTGGACCCGAGGTATAAACATTACTCTTAAATCTAGCCCTGTAGTTGAATGCCGGTCGATTCTGTACTGGAGGTGGAAGCCGATGAGGAAATGGAACTCGTACACGGGGAAAAGCCGGTGGTGGCTGCTGACCATAGAAGTGCATTCGATTTGGTGGAGGTTGTTGTGGAATCTGAGGTGGGGGAGGAGGTACAAGTGAAGGTGGTTGTTGTTTAGCCATGACACTGGGTGCAATAGCTTCACTGTCAGGAAAGGAAGCTGCTGCTGCAGCCGGGATACTTTTATTGGATTTATCAATTCCAGGAGGCTGGAGCTCTTCCTCTATATTCTTAAATTCTTCTTCCACTTCCTTCATAAACTGATCCAGATCATCAAAATGAACTGCCTTCTTAGACTTTCTCTCTGGTTCTTTATCTTCCACGCTTTCCTCTTCTTCGATCTCATCCTCATCCCCACTTGATAGTTCGGGTGGTGAGCCTGGCGGTACTCCTGGAGAATCTAGATCATTATTATTAGATTTTTTCAAGATGCTTGTCGGTTCTGGGACGGGATCATCCATTGGCAACGGTATATCAGAAACCGACGGGGGGTTATTTGATGGCAAAGGAATATCCTCCACAGAAATTGATTCTGCCTGCTTCACAGCTTCGAAGTACTGAATTCGCTGGAATCGTCGTCTTTCATAGTCCCCTTCAATTGACTTGAGCTCGTTCCAAAGTGTCGGATCTTCTTTTTGCTGCAAAAGGACAAAACAAGTTTTAACAAACTCTTTGTACAATCCCTGCTCCTTCCATTATTACCTAAAACTGACAATGAGATCAAGTCCTAAGCTTAATAATACTCTAAAAAATCCAATCAAAGCGAACAAAACAGTCACATTACGATTTAAAAACTTACATATAATTTCATCACACGCTCCAATGTCTCCCTCAATTTCTTCCGCTTATCCTTCAACACTTTTTCAGCTAAAGATGGTGCTTCCACTGGATTGAACTCAATTTCGTCCAATTTATCCAATTCTTGAATTATCAAGCCTGGATCCTTATTCTTCAATACTGCGGTCCGAACCAACAAACGCTGTTTCTTGTTTTTCTTTAATTCCTTCTTCCGGGCTTCTTTCCTTGCTTGATCCGTGGGGTTCATAAATTTCCCCGATTTGGTCGTGGATACTGAACGTCGACCCATTTTGTCCACCGGATTGGTCTAGTCTTTGATGTAGTTTGAAAATTGCTGGAAAAATTTACGTCACATAAGACTTCACAAACAGAATTATTCTTCTTATTATTATTTATACATACTTGTCAAGTGAAAAACTCTTACGATCATAAACTGCAGCCAAGGACAGAGGATTACTCAAAGTTTGTGTTTATGTACTGTTTGTGGTATTTATTATGTATTTTTTATTTCTTCAGCTACAAACCCATAATTAATTTCAAATATAAATTCCTTCAGAAAACTACACACAAAATGAACTAAAGCTTCAGCCGTTTGATTATTTGTAATTTGTAATTTTACTTTATGACTCTTGTCCCGTTGTCCTCAGTCAGTTCTCTGTTTTACGTTCGATTTCGATTTTCGATCAATGCGACTGCGAGTGTGCGAGTCTCGGAGTCTCCCAGCAAGAAAGTCAAACGCTTCCGCCAAAATAAACGCGCAAAATTCAAACTTGACTCCCCCGTTGGGCAGCATTTAACAACTTCGTGTGTTAGCTTTTACTGTAACAACTAAAACACTGTGTTTTGTTGAAGCTGTTAAATCCAGGTAAATACCGAGAGTAGATGTACATTTTATTGCTATTGAAAATTGTTAAAAGTCGGTTTGTACATTGACGTAAAAAAATGGTAGGGGGAGGCTGTATCTTATTTTTAGTAAATACTAATATTATCTTGGATGCATCGCAAAAAATCTCCATAAGATTCACAAAAATCTTCCTACACTCTAAAAAATGATTTTGAAAATCGACAGGATTCCTGGGTTAAAAGTGTTGGACATGGAAACCTGTTACAATTTAACAGGTTCCCCTGTTGAATATATAATTTTGACAAACATTTAACAAGGGTTCATGTAATTCTACAGGGGTCCCTGTAAAATTTTAACAGGTTTCCACGTCCAACACTTTTGACCCAGGAATCCTGTGAAATGGTCTGATTTATTTTTTACTGCGTATGAGGGCGCGTCACCTTTTTCAACTCAAATAAAAATTATTATTATACATTATACTTTTAAAGTGTATATTTGTTTATTTTGTAGTTATAATTTGAATTTTTATTTGCCGAATTCTCTGATACAACCTCCCATCATTTTGAAAGCAGCTTGATGGTAATCCTTGGGAAGAAATGTTTCCAAAAATGCCATCATAATGTTTTCGTTGAGTAGATCTTTCTCACTTACCGGATGAGATGGTGACTTGGTAAATTTGACACTCTCATGCTTTGCAGCCCGGAGACCCTCAAAGTAAAACTGTTTGTTCACACACACGCTCTTCTGCTTTCTGCGTGGGATTCTTTCCTTGCACGTTTCTCAAGGCAAGGGTCACCGCTTTAGTAAGGCTGTTGAGAGATTGAATACAAAACAATCTGAGGCAAAATTTCAGAAAATCTATAGTGCCTAATAAAACGGACAAAAATAGGGTATCAAGCTAAAAAGTAATATGTTAAGTTGATATTGTCGGCCTTATCTGCTGTTAAATTTCGGTGCATTGTACATACATGGACATGACATTTCCACATATGAAGAGCATAATAATAATAAAGTTGATAACTCATCAGAATCCAAAAAATGCGTGGGGCTCAAAAACATAAGAAAGCTCCACCCAACATTGGGAATTTATTCTGAACCTCGAAAGGGGCATATTTTGTCATAGGAACTTACGTATATATATATACACCCTGTATATATTATATACATATACATATATAATAGGGATACTCGCATGACTTACGCACTTCGAAGCCATTTAAGTTTTTATCATGTTAATTTTATCCACTCATTGCTTGATGATCCATTGTAGGTTGTAGACGTCCCGACAGGATCGCAGCTGTATTCCGGAATAAATGGCCCTGGTAAAGATCAATATAGTATGTGTACTCAAATACACATTTGAATACTATAGTTTCAGTTCCCCTACTGTTCGCTTATTTAAAGTATTTGAATCTGATCAATCTGACAGAACTACAAATGAAATTCCAAGGTAAGTAAAGAGTGTGTTATTTTCTTTGCGTTTGCAACAAATCTAACAAATTATTGTTGGAATTGTAGACCATACTTATGCATTTAAAAGTGCATAATAAGAATTGTCGCACTCACAGTCAGGCCAAAATAATTACCAGGATCCTTGCTTTTGACACACATGCCATGCTTTCAGGGTCACCTGCATTCGACGGTATTATAAGAGCTGAGCTTTCAGAAATTAGTTATTATTTTCCTGGCAATTTCCTATTGCATTCCCCTGTCTAACAACCCAAGCCAATTTCAATCAACTCCAAATGGTTTTTTACAATAAAATTTTCAGAATAATTTCCGTAATTATTCTTTTGAGCTTTTGCCATGCTTTACTGCTGCAAATATTTCATACTCCTAAATTTACTTCATTTTCCAGACGAAATTTCAACGGGACAAACAATGTAAGTTAGAAGCTATTTATTCTATCAAGTTTTTGGGGGATGAAAATCTTATTTTTTGCCTGCTAGTATTGCGTGCATACACTTTTAAACGCAAGTGCACCCAGGAAACAGAGTTGTTTCATTTTAGTCATTGTGAGTAGTTTTACTTTAGGTCCCGTTTCTAGTATTTATGGTAAAGGTGGGGAGTTTGCATTTTGTAAAATGACGCAAAAGGTTATGGTGCATATATTCATATTTTCGCCATATTCAGTAGCACACTTCAGTTTTTGTCAAAAAGGAAGTGAACACCAACAGGTAAAAAATGTAATCCTGTTGTTCACCTGTTACAAATCCTCAACGAATTTATTTTAAATGTCAAAAGAGGCATATGGCCGGGTATATTTTGTCATACGAACTTGAACATGCTAATTTTAATACTTTGCATGTAAAGGAGGGATATGTGTTTCGTATTACTTACTTCCAACTTGGTACCGTTTAATTCTCATGCTGATTTTTCCGCCAGTCCCATTGTTATGCATTGTACGTTGTAGACGGCGCGGAAGGATCGCAGCTGTTTTCCCGAGTAAATAAGGTCAATATAAAGTGTCTACACGCTCAACTATACACAATTGCTTCCTCAGTTTATTCCAGTGTACGCTTATTTAAATGTGTATTTTAATCTGATGAATCTGTAAGCGTAACTACAAATGAAATTCCGAGGTAAATCAAATGTATGTCATACTCTTTGCTTTTGAAATAAATCCATTAAATTATATTGGGAATTTTTCTCCCACAATGATATTACAATTAAAAATAATGCACAGAAAAAGCTGCACTCACAGTCAGGCAAAATTACCAAAATCCTTGCTTTTGACACCAATTCCATGCTTTAACATTAATCCGCATTCGATGCTTTCACAAGCTGCTGTTCCTGGCGATAGTTTTTATTTTTAAATCCCCCGCAGCTGACTCACACACGGCACAATTTTAAACGAATCCAATGATTTTTTACACTAAAATTTCCAGAATAATTTCGGTTATTCTGATCTTTTTATCCAGTATTTTACTGCTGCAATCGCTCCATTATCCTAAATATACTTCAAGATCAGGGCAAAATTTAAACGAGTCAAACAAGGTGAGCATGAAACAATCATTGTTAAAGAAACGTGTTAAAAAATCTTGTTTTTCTCTTAAAGGCGGACATCCTTGTAAATAAGCAAGCCTCGGAAGTACGGAATAGCGAGTTCAAGATATTATACTGGACCTCCTTTTATGGTGCGAAACAAAAAATGAACCGGAAAATTAAATGTGGGCCACAAGGTCAGCAAATTTGTGAGTTGGTTTCCAATAGGTCGTATATTGACTCAAGTCAAGCTGTTATTTTCCATGGTTGGAGGGCTGATTTGTTATCTACTAAGTAAGTGAGAATTTTTTCGAGATCAGAACGCATGTGGCATGTGGAACCGATGCGTAAGAGTACAAAGATTTACATGGGCTAAAGCTTTTACAAGACTGAATTGTTTCCGCAGATATGACTCGGTGAACGGCACAAAGTACGTGCCGACTGACCTCCCACCAGTCCGTTACCCTGATCAGTACTGGGTTTTATTTATGCTCGAGTCCCCGCATAACTACAGAGAACAAATGACATGCTTCGACCCCCTGTTCAATTGGACCTGGACCTACCGGACGGATTCGGATATTTACATGCCTTACGGAAGATTCAGAATGCTGGACAAACCCACGGAAATTTCCTTACCTCCTTTAACGTGAGTTGATATCAAACTTTAGTATGCACATAGAAAACATTAGTCACATTTTGCAAGTTATGAATAAGGGGAAATTATTGTATGTTGGGTAAATGTGATCTTAATTTTTCTACCGCGCTGGTTGTATTAACCCCATTACACTGACTTGTCCCACTGGCTAGCCCACTATACACTCCGCTTGTCAAGAATCCCGGCTCTCAATACATAGTATTTGTACACTGACTTACGTTGCCCCAGTGATTGGCATTGCCCCATGCGCCTGGCATTTACCCTACTGGTTCGATTTGTCCACTACGTCAGCTACACATTTTTTGTTCTTCTGGGTTACTCTACCGTCGGCCACTTTCCAGATACTAGAAGACTCTAATCCACCGGCCACAATTTGCTCCACCAAGTCCGCCAGCTATACCATGGCTCAACTATAGAATGTTATAATGTAATAATTTTTATCTGTTTATTATTTCTAGACAAAATAAGACTGTTGCCTGGGTCCTTTCAAACTGCCGTGACGTTCCAAGCAAGCGTTTAGACTTGGTGAAAAAACTTCAAGAATATATTCAAGTCGACGTTTATGGGAAATGTGGTCCCAATAAATGTCCCGCCCAAAAATGTAAGACCGAGTTAGGGAAAGAATACAAATTCTATCTCGCCCTTGAAAATTCCTTGTGTCAAGACTACGTGACTGAGAAATTATTCCAAGCTTATACGGCTGGGATGGTTCCCATAGTATACGGGAGCGCCAATTATAATCTCTTCCTTCCTCGAGGATCCTACATCAATGTGAACTCTTTTCCTTCCGCGAAGTCCCTTGCGGATTACTTGTTATACTTAAATGAGAATCCGGAAGAGTACTTGAAATATTTTGATTGGAAACGTTACATGGTGCTTCAGTCGGCCGGGCTTTACTTTGAAGGGGGTTATTGCAGAATTTGTGAGAAGATTCATCGGGATTATCCTTTAGGAATTAAGAAGATCATCCCAAATATGACGGATTGGTTGTTTTGGAATGAGGGAAAGAAGTATCCGGTCTGTAATTCTCCATTAGTATGGTGATATATCGATATATGTATCTATCTACTTGTATGTATGTTTTTATTTTTAAGGGTCAATGGCTTTAGCTTATATTGTCCTAGCCATTTTCAACCAAATTAATACCCAAAAATAGGACTCCTGTGTAAAATGTCTGTAAAAAATTCACAATCCAACCAGAATTAGTTACTTATAAAGAAATTCGAATTTAAAAAAAAGCTCAAAGCCTATACCCTACAGATATTAAATATTTATTTGAATGTTGTAAGGATCTGTTTATTATGATTAATGTATACAAAACAAATTATTGAAAGCGGCTGAACAATTTAGTCGACAAGCTCCATTAGCGTAGCGACAATGGACTCGAATTTATTCGAGGGTCGTCTGAGTCGTACTCGGGTTCGAATCGCGGTAGTGGTTTGTAATTTGGCTCAAGGAAAGGGGGTTTTCCCACTGGGTTTTTCCTCTGATCGCTCAGACCTTGGACAGCTTTTGCGAGGATTAGGATTCCTCATAGATTGGGTTAACCATTGAAACTTTGTACCAGAATTGAATAAAGGCTTAAGATGGTTGAAAACTCTGTAAGACCTAAGGGTATGAATCAGAGTATAAACTCCACAACAATTTAGTCGTAAAACAAATAATATTCAATTAACATTTTGGGTTTTATTTTTTTACGCACGAACATACTACTACATACTAACCGATTTCTACCAATAACGAACGGGATAAATTTAAACCTGCAGTATTTTTGAGTTGACCTGCAGTATTTTTAAGGCCAACTGCAGTATTTAATGGAAGCTGCAGTATTTTAATGGAAGCTGCAGTATTTAATGGAAGCTGCAGTATTTTAATGGAAGCTGCAGTATTTTAATGGAAGCTGCAGTATTTTAATGGAAAGTGCAGTATTTTAATTAAGGCTGTACATCGGATCGGATTATCCGATCCGATTCGGATAGGATAAAAAACGGATAGGATAAAATTTTAAATTATCCTATCCGAATTGTAAACCAACGGATCGGACAAAGCAGCCCTATCCGTTAGTTAAAATAGGATAGGGTAGGATAAGATGACGAGCGTTATCCGAAGCGTTAGGATAACAATATTAATATCCGTCGGATATCCGGCGGATAACATGTAACTACTGGAGCGATCC
>JAQFXU010002122.1:0-22773 GCA_034693705.1 Spatulosminthurus flaviceps
GTAAGCGCACAGAGTTGGAACTATCTCGTATTAAGGATTTTTGCATATGGCCCCTTTTGCACTTTAGCCGACGATATAAAACTCCTCAAGAACAAATAGTTACAGCCAAAAATTAGATCCCAGAAATTTCCCAATAATTTTTGAATGGGTCTAAATCATGGTTGCATTTCTTGACAATGAAATTTAAAATCTTTCTAAAGATAGGACTGATTTGTTTGTTGTTGTTGCAGGGTTAGGAAATGACGCGGAAAAGTTACTAGTGACATAAAAACACGTTCATTGAGCCGACTGGAAGTTACAAGCAAAGGTAAAAAATACAAGTAGAAATAAAATTAATTAAAAAAATCTTAAATGAAGAAATTTAAATAATTTAAAAATGATTGGAATTTTGTTGTAGGTTGTGGAGGAGTCAGTCCGATTTCCCCAGTTTTTGACTCACACATTGGTTACAAGTGGGGAGAATTACTCAACCCGTACGAGTTCTGCGTGTGGATTCCCGACCCCGGAGATCATGTGACAAATGTTCGAGTGCGCGTCTATCGAATTATTGGAGATTCCGTGGATGGAATTACCGCGAATTTCCTCTTCACAATGGAATGTTCAAGTGATTTTTCTCGTGTTGTCATAATATACATTATAAATCAATGCTGTTTTGGTCTATACGCTTATTGTTTATTTTTACCGAAAATACTTTTTATTGGACCACAGCTATGGGTACGAATATATGGAATACATTCCAGGCCTAGCCAATCCAAGGATACCGTGCTTATATGGATTCATGTATTTCGATGTGCAACAATTAAAGTAACCGCATTACTAATAATTATGCCCAAGTGATTCAAATTCATTTGCTTATCAATGAAGCCAAATGATCCCATCTGAGTTTTCAAGGGCTGGATACTTGCCAAATATCTTCGAAACCAGGGATTTGTTAGAGTAGCACGTCGCCATTTGCGGAGCATTTCTTGAGATGTTTCATAAAATTCCGCTGTGACGTTGACCATTGAGCGGAGAAGAAGCCACGCGACAATTGCACCTACGAAGCTTTTCAGCTTCAGTGCCACGACTGCCTGATACAAGTTCAATGTAACACCCACAACGGAAACTGTAGTTATGACGGTGTACATATTTCCCCAGAGCTGATTCTGATATCGCGCCTGGACTCGGATCACATTGTATTCCTCTGCTTTCCCTCTGAAACTATTTGAAGAAATCCCTACAGCTTGCTCCATGCTCCTGGTTGAAAAAATTTCACAATCATCAATTAACAGTTTTCGTATAATTTTCATAATCATGTAGAAATAAATTGTGACAAGCTGATTTTCTCACCACAGGTACGAGCTCATGACTTTCCCTTGATAGAATATGATAAAAAGCGTCCAATGCAGGGCAAAAAACTGAATGACCCAACAATACAAGCTAAGAATTGACAAAGCCAGCCGAAGGTAACTTCCTTGGTGTTTTCCCTCTAAGAACCCAGTCAAGTGGTAGATTTTCCCAGGCTTTGACAACAACCTCAGAGTGTACGTGAGCAAGAAAACAATGTTGCAGATCACCACCCAACGGATGGGACTTGAAGGTGCCGTTCCTGTTCTTGTTTCCAAACTGTTCTTACGCCTGTTTTGGTCCTGGGCATTTTTCTCCCCCAGCCAGATGAGAGTATTTGCAAGGTGCTTGTGCAAGTCCCAGTTCCAAGTGATTTCCATGAGGTAAACGAAACAAGCAATTGCAATGAGAAGAAGAGGTTGGAAATCCGCGATATCATTAGGACTTGCTTTTTCTACACGAAAATACTGCACATGGACATAACGAATCGTGAGCGTAAGCACGTACAGAAAAAAGAGCAAGACATTGAAGAGGCAATGTCCCTTTTTAAATTTTGATGACGTTATCTGGAAGGATTTGGTGGATGAATTCCACTTCCATGGTAAAACACCAATAAAGTGTCCAATTTTTACCGTGGTAACACACAAGTTGGAATGGTTCCCCATTCTTACAGGTCCAAATGTATTCGGTTACAGAGCACTGTTTCCTGTAAAATGGAATCACAAAATCTGAGCTATGGATTATCAAACCAAAAGCATTGAAAAACATTAGTGTGCGTATAATTTGAAGTGAATAGCGTTTGTGGCTTTTGTGGGTATCTCGAGGTATTGAACAATGGAGACAACAGGGATTACAACAATTTTCTGCTGAAAGAGCCCTGTTCAAACAGTGATTATCGATTACGAAAAAGAATAACAAGAATCGGGATTCAAAAATACCAATTTGATGTCCACACTCAAGTAAGTGTACTAGAATGGGTCTGAACACATAACCGGTGTAACAGGCATTAAAATTCGTATAAGTACAAAATTCTTTACAGTTCGGAAAATAAGCAATTACAATTCCTTGAAAATTAATCAATACAAGAATTATTATTAATTATTTACAAATCAAAAATGCCTGATGAAATCCTTAAAAATTTATCCGTGCATTCTTTGCGAGCTGCTCAATTTAAACAAATCAGTGGTTGGGGATGGTACATGTCGGTCGCGGCAGAGCTAAGTTTTGTCTGGGAGGTACAAATTTTGACGCAATACTTCTCCTATCCGATCGTTTGATTCGCTAAAATATGCAAAAACCCTTTCTAATATAATGTTTTCCAACATTTAGAAGACAACATTTTAGCAACAAGACTCGCAGACTTAATGAGCCCAATTATACAATGCAACCTATGAGTAACTCCTGCTCTCTAAGGGGCTACCATTGTAAATTCCTGGAGGCGGTAATATTTCTGAGCGATCAGGGGAAATGCCTAGTGGGAAAATCCCCCTTTACTTTATTACCAACTAAAAGCCATCCGGGATTCGAACCCGGATCCCGGAATGGAACCCGGTTCCCCTTTTCTATCCGGCTCCAACCTATTACATAAAAATTCCTATGCTTATTGTAATATTAATTCTTAGCCTTACAATTACAAAAAATTCCTGTGCTTAGTGTGGCGGTGAAACAAAATTTTATGTGGGGGGGGGGTTAAAATTTTGAAGAAACACTTCTCTTTTGTGGTCCTTCTCTTTGCTTAAATACAGAAAAACGGTTATAAGGAAAACAGACAAGTTGGATTTACTTTATTATTGAAAGTTTCATAATTTTACAAGTCTGAAGTATTCATTTCACAGAATTTTCATGGGTAGCAAACGTTTTGTTTCAGTGTATTCTAAAATGAGAAACAATTAGTTTACACTTACCTTAGTTCAACCTGCCAGCCATTTCAGTTTTAACCAAACTTACTCCTTCCGCTTCCTTTGTAATGTGTAAGTACTTGGATGAAGTACGCCTTGATATTTATTAAGTACGGTATCCTTAAATATAGTAAATATTTGTGGAAATCAATCTGATAAAATCAACAGGCATTTATTTTCCGCTTAAGTTGGCTTCTGCAGTAATATGAATTGATAAAAAAATAAGGCGTAGGATATTTTCTAAGCTTCCTAAGCTGCTTGTGACTTGAGACCAGTCCCTGCACTTTTCTACTGAATGCCTGTGAATTTCTAGCAGTTTTTATATTTTCCCATATATATATAAATGGAAGTAAAATACTAGTCACGTTTTTGGGACGTTTGAGTCATTTAAGGTTTTCATTAAGGAAGTCTCTAAAAAGGCGTTCCGGCTCTTCCGCTCTACCTAGAACTTCAAGTATGGGTAATGTTTCTTCTTGATGAATATGCGGATCAGGTAGTAGAAACCTAAGGTATATAACACTGTCCATAAAATAGTCCTGGAGTATTAATACCTTATGTAGCTTTGCAATGAGGTACCTGGTAGTAACTTTTGTTTGACTTTGCCATGTGCCATTCTTGGGTAAACAGACATGTAAATTGAGTTTCATGAATTTTAATTTTTGTTTCGTAAACTGCAAGCTTAAGAAACCTACCATGGCATAATTAAAAGAGCTTTCCTAGGATTTCCAAGCATGAGCATTAAAACCGCGAGTTACTTGTATTAAAATTATTGCTTAGGTTTCCAAGTAAACCCAATGGCAAAACAATGAGTATTTCACGACCCGCTGAGCATTTGAGAAAATGTATTTTTGAGCCCGTATTTCAATAGGGGGGCCCACTCTTAGTTTTCCGGAAATCCGACTGTCGGTTTTTCAGGTATTTTCAGTTTTTCCGAAAAAATTACAATTTGAAAAGCGACCTCTCTATAATCATCCAAAAACTCCATATACCAAATTTTACCCGATTCGGCCCCATAATCCCGAAGGTATAGAGGCGTTAAACTGAAACTGACTGATGGAAATCTTTTTAATTTCTTTGTTATCTATTTTATCCGCCTTTAAATCCATGTTAAAAGCGCCGACTTTGTGGCTTAATAAAAGTCCGTATAGTAATATATAGTGAATATAACGGCATAGCAAGGTATGTTGGGGTGCATGATATGGAAAAATTCATCCATAGCAGTCTTGTTTCACGGCTCAAATTCAGGTATTTTAGAAGAAAGCATTTATACTATACTTTCCTCACGGGTACGCGGCTCCCCCGTTCCATGTGCTTACTGTGTCCGTATTCTCACCACCTTCTAAAAGTAAAGGCATTTCCCTGTAGGATGATTCCTCTTATGTAGCTGGAGATCACAGCTTTTGTCTTGAAAAGTTTGTTCTTACATCCGTAGGAAAGTCACTCGCATTTGCCCCACCAAGGAAAACACACACATACATACATGCGTACATACATATGCATTGTGGCTTGTACGTCAATAGTTGTCTGACTAAAGTTCGCTACCTTAAACTAGTAAAGCCACAAGCATGAAACATCAGGGTTGGATTTAATTAAGACCTCGACAGTCCACGTAGTATCTACCTACATATTTACGTACATATGAGATACATACTTATCTAGATACTTACGTATGTTTCGAGTCTACTGAATTCGAAAATATGTTTGCTGGAATTCGGAGGGAAAATCCGTGATACCTGAAGCTTAGAATATTGCCTTTACTAGTATAGTCAAATAGTTCCTCGAAACCCACACACATACATACATACCTTCATATGCATTTACGCTTTTGTAAATCAATATGCCTATGTGACTAAAGTTAGGTACCTCAAACTCTATTGAAGCCCCAAGCAGGAAACATTAGCGATGGATTTAATCAAGAGCTCGACAGTCCACATGGAAGCTGGCTACATGCATACGTTTAAGATACATAATTGTTTGTTTCGAGTCTACTTAATACGAAAATATGTATGCTGGAATTAAACGGGAATATCGTGGTACCTGAAGCTTGGAATATTGCCTTTACTTGTATAGTCAAATATTTTCTAGAAAACCCACACACATATATACATATGCATTCACCCTTGTACATCAATAGTTATAAAGTGAGGTACCTGAAACTAATCAACATACAAAGAGGAAACTACAGCTTCTTCTTCATAGCTAAAGCAAGTAAATTGCTTCTGTCACGTTGAAGGAACGTGTCCATTTGAGCTGAAACTCACTTAAATTCATTTCAGTCTTCGTCCAGCCTTGAACAAATGAAATCCATGGAAGTTGTAAATGAATTTGTAAAATCCGTCTTTACTTTGGTATTCTAGAAAATTTGCATCCCATTAAATATATTTACTCTCCTTATATTTGGAACGCATAGTGGTGGAATTTCTATCCAAAGGAATCTGCATAAATTGAAAAGTGGCAAATGGCGTCATCCGCTGGGGGAAACCCCAGCATTGAGAGCAACAAAGAGGAAAAACTTGATTTAAATAAAATTTACTCTCCCACGGTTAGAAAATTTATTTATTTGGGGCTCGTTTTGAACTCCTACGGATGCTTTTTGCCATTTGAATGGGACCCAAAAGAGCAATTCTTCTTCGCAACAAAATCACGTTGGAAGAAATTCCTGTGGTTTCTTCACGTATTGTTCATAATTTCCAACGTAATGTTCCTTTCCCTTCAATGGTATCGTGTTGTGAATGACCCGGAATTGTTTATAATGGAGCCATTTGTAATTTTCACACTAACTTTCACCAGCCTGATTTTTTTCGTACAAGTGGCGTTTTCCCAAATGTATCAAGAGTTCCCTGCGTTCGTGAAAATGCTAACCAAATTTTTAATTGAATTTCGAGGTAAGTAAAATATTTTTTTTTACATTTTAATGTAAAAAATTTTATGCGTTTTTGCGCTAATTTTATGCATTCTTTCGATCCACATTCAGCAGACCATTAGACCATTTTAAATCAATTTTGGTACCCCCCCATAGGCTTCCTGTAAATTAGCAGAGCATGTTTTGATCTTTCAGAAATATACAGTGAGAACGGATTTCCTAAGCGAAGATTCTTGCTGATATTTGATGACATTCCCAGCTGTTTTATGCCGACAATGGTTTGCGTTGCAATGTTTGCGACTACAGTTTTTGCCGGATTAGTATTTATCATGCCGGAATTTCCAACTTACTACACGTCCCTTGCGGCGGAGCCGGAGAATCTCCATTGGGGATTTATTCTTCTTGGTTCAGCAATTTTTATGTATTTGATGTTTGTGTCCGCCGGGGTTTTGTTTGTCGTAGGCTTTCCAATCATTCCACTGGTGCTTCTTTCGCTGGAAATTATAGAAGAACTGAGGTACAAAAAATTTCCGATATTTTCAGCTTTAAATAAAGACGTGATCAAAATGTTTGTGCATTTTCACATGAATTGGTCGTTTTTTTAAATGCGTATTTCTATGGTGCTAAAATCGTCTTCAGGGATTTTATCAAACATTATTTACGAAGTGTTTTTGATTAGATTGAACAGAACTGGTGCGTATTGGACAAAAACCGAGCTCCGAACACAAGCCGCATTCATTAAAATGTACCGACAGCTCCAAGTGCTTTTTACGTATGTCCGAGCATTCTACAGTCCCATTGTCCTCCCTTCCGCACAAGCTTGCTTTCTGAGTCTTCAAGTAACCTCCCTCTACTGTTTCATTAGGATGGATGGGATTTTCCATTTGGTCATGGGCGATTGTTGTATTGGCGTTGCTATAGGGGGAGGAGTTTTAATCACCCAGCTTGGGCGTTTCGACGGGGGTACAGAGCGCGTATTGGGGTCATGGAGGGACACCACCACATCTAGGTATTTCCAGAGAAAGATGAAGTCCATGCAGCCTCTTCGAATTTACATTGGAGATCATTTTTATGCAGATAGAGGTCTCTTTCTAACTAACTTGTCCATTGTCCTTGAGAACACAGCTGGTTTACTCATAATTTAAATAATAATGCTTTTACCTGTGGAGTGTCATTGAACCTAATAAACCGAATAAACCGAATAAATTGCTATTTTTAAATGTTGTTAATAACGAGATTCGAAGTTTTCGCCAACTTATAAAAGAGCTTGTCCAAATTATCTCTATAATTCTATGTTCCGTTACATATTGAGCCCCCTACAGCGTAGCGGCTATGGGCTTGGAATTATCTGAGGATCGGCCGATTGTGAGTCGTACTCGGGTTCGAATCCCGGGGTTGGTTGTGTAATTTTACCACGGTATTTTACCACCCCTTTCGTCTACAACTGTTTTCAACTAATTTTTAAGGCTACAGTAGTATGTACCCTGTAGGATTACCCAACGTCTCATTGTATTAATTCATTCGTGTACACAAATAGTTTCTTCACCCTGAAACTTACGCATCCTCTATTTATGTCTTGACCCTTAGTAACAAACCATGAGTCATAGTAACCTGTACAGTCCTAAGTTTAATTAGTGGACCCTTATAAATAACTCCACATACAGTTTCTTTCTAATTTTACTTTAGCTATACTTAAAAAATCATTTATTAACACACAGTAAAAGCCGGCCATTCAAATGTGATTTATGTGAGAAAACTTTTAATTTGAAGGCATATTGAGAAGGCACATGAGAGAAGTCACACGGGAAAAAGACGCTTTAAATTTGATACTTGCTCCAAGACTTTCAACACCAAATACTACCAATTAGCAGTCCACACGAGAGAAGTGACTTTCCACTGTAAACTTTGTCCAAAGACATATTCGTGCAAAGAAAGCTTAAAAGTTCATCTTTTAAGTCACGGTAAAGAGCCTTAGCAGTGTCAATTATGTGGCAAGGAATATTTCAAAGAAAACATAGGTTGAGACAACATTTGATGAGCCATTCCCAAGAGAAACCCTTCAAATATCAAATGTGTCCATATCAAACGGCTTATGAGTCATCGATAAAATAACATGAGAGGAGTCAAATAGTGGGAGGAAAATACAATTGTCACTACTGCTCCTTCTCATCAAATAATAAGGGGAGGACGAGAGATCACGAAAGGACGTATTGCATCCTGAGGTAGGAAGGGTAGCCCCGCTCCAATTCCAAAACTCCGAGAATAATTTCTGAAAAAATTGAAGCAGATCCCCAGTTTCAAGTGAAAATTTATATTTTGTTGTCAAGTTTGCTCCTTTTGTTGCTCCTTAGAGGGACAATAAAAATTATGCTGGCATTATAATCATTCTCACAGTTTACCCATATTGAAAGCGTGAAGCGATTGAAAATTCGTACCATTTAATCTCAAAATCAAATTATCATTGCATGAATGTCTTTTTCCACACTAATAAGTTACAAACGTATTTGAATTTTTTTCATGCTCACACTATCCAAGCCTGTTGTCCCAAAAGGGGCTACATTTGTATTTCTATTTAGTCATTCAAAGAAAATAAAGGATTTTATACTACCCCGTTGAAATGTAACATAGCAGATATTACCATGAATAATAATCCCAACGGACCCTCGCTTACTCTATAGAAATAGAAAAAAGTAAGTATTGCAAGGCAGGTAATTACGTACCCTTGGGAATCAAGGGAGAATATACATACACACTATAGAGGGTAACTTTTCCTTCTGGGGGAGTAATGATAGGAAAATAACTAGAAAAAGAACATATACTTTTGGAGCGAAAAGGTCCAGTCCTTTTATTGTGGCGAGAGTCACAAAAAGGTGAAGGTTATGGATGTCCCACGTACCTACGATTCTATGAAGGTCTTGGCTGTGCACAACAAAAATCATATGTGCGACAGGCAATTTTTCCCAGTCTTTGTATTGCCTCTGCATTCACTGTAAATGATTTGAATAGCTCCATTGCTGCATAACATTTTCTTCAATGCTATTTTCCTGTCCTTCAGTAAAATTGATCGTGGAGACCAACAGGAAAACCTTTCACAAGTTCATTTTTATTGTTTGGAAGCTTTTAAAAGGTCACGTATGTATATATCTACTCATTCAAATCCTTGTGAAGGTACACTTAGGGGAGAAGCCCTCAGAATGTGCCTTTCTTGAAAGAAAACATTTATCAAATGTTCCCAAATCCCCGAGAGTTGCCACAAAAAAGGGAGAAATATGAGTTAACCGATGAGCGGTGTCCCTTCACACTCCGTTTATTCATCTCACTCTGCTCACTGCTCCAACCCACACATATACTCGCGCACCTTACATGCATACGTCTCACCTGCCTACATCCCCTCAAAGGTCTTCAGTTAGACTCATCCTACATACCTTTTTGGAGCTTGAGGAAACTCTGTGTGTACAAAAAGGACCAGTGACGTTTCCAGTCAGTCCTGAGCTGGATGTGTGCCGGTCCATACAGTAGCATAGGCTCCAACAGTAGTAAAAATTGGGAGCTGCTCTGAAAACAGGAAATATCTTAAAGGTTTTGAGTCATGGATATCAAAAGCCCAAATTATAGCTGCAATGCCTGTGGGAAAGTTTTTGTGAAAGAAGCTCAACTTGAGGCGCACTTAAGAGTTCACGCCGGAGAGAAACCCTTGTATTGCAAATTATGCGAGAAAGGATTTGCTTCCGAATCCAAATTGAAGCAGCACGTGCTAATCCATACTGGGGAGAAACCCTTTATTTGTAATTTTTGCTCGCGTGGCTTCCGTCAGAAATCAACTTTGGAGTTGCATTTGAGTCAACACACCAGGGAAGGAATCCATCAGTGCCAGATTTGTGACTACAATTCTCCATCGATATCAGCGTTAAAAACTCACTTGCGAAAACACAGTCAAAGTGTACCATTCATTTGCAATGTATGCGAAAAAAGTTTTAAAACCACCGCCAGTTTAAGAGTTCATAAAAGAATCCACGCTACGGAGAACTATTTTCATTGTTACAAATGTGGTAGAAATTTCGCGAAAAAATATGACTGGAAAGTGCGCATCCAAATCCACACTACAGGAAAGAAACTCTTTCAATGTGAATCATGTGGGAAGGAGTTTGTGCAAAAAGTACACTTGAAGCAGCATATGCTCATGCATACTGGAGAGAAACCCTTCAATTGTAATTTCTGCTCAAGTGGTTTTAGGCAGAAACATCTCTTAGAGATGCATATGAGTCAACACACTGGAGAACGACTCCATAAATGCCAGAGCTGCGACTTCGAAACCCCATGGAAATCTTCGTTTAAGCAACATTTGATAACTCACAGCGAAAGCCGGCCGTTCAAATGCAGTTTATGTGAAAAATCCTTTAATCGAAGGTGCAGATTAAAAGATCATGAGAGAATAATTCACACTGAAATGAAGCTCTTTAAATGTAATACATGTCCGGAGAGTTTCAATACAAAACGTGCTCTTCGAAGGCACCTTTCCAGCCATACAAGTGAACCTTTCGAGTGTGAGTTCTGCAGGAAGAAATATTCCATGAAAAAGTCATTAACACAACATCTGAGATCTCACTTCCCGGAGAAATCCTTCAAATGTCAAATGTGCTCCTACCAAACATTTTGGAGATCCGGGATGAAGGGGCACGAGAGGAGTCACAAAATGCCGGGAAAATTCAACTGCCACTATTGCTCCTTCTCAACAAAGCAGAAACGAACGATGACAATTCACGAAATGGAGCAACACTCTGGGGCCGTAATCCTTCCAGAATCAGTTCCAAATCCCCGGATTTCTTCCCCAAAAAAGGAAGCAACTCGAAATTTAAGCCATCATTTGCATCATTGTCAAGTTTGCCTGGTTAATTGTGACTCTGAAGAGCAATTATGCTTGCATTACATGCAATCCCATGATTTGCCCATTGTAGGCGTTAAACGAATAAAAATTACGGCAATGTGAACTATTTGTGTAGGAAATGGAACCATCTTTCGATTATCCTTTGTTACCTCTATTGATTTATCATAACTTGAAAAAATGAATGTAGATCGGACGCGGTTGTAAGGGTTAAAGGCCAAATCAAGCTGAATAAATTATTATTATTATTATAACTTACTGGTGGTGTATAACACGTTCAAATAAATAATCAACATTAATTTAACAACCATGGTTCGTAAAAATACAGGTTTAATTTGTAACGTTCATTTTCTCTGCTTATTTTAAACTTTTCACAGTTTTGGCACGTGTTGACAAAAATCACAAAGTGGCGGAGAATTACAAATGTGATAGCCGCGGAAAGTAATTTTTTTATAGGAATTATGGAATAGAAATGTTAAATATTGGGAGGCTGCTCATTGTTAACTTTTTACCTAATATTTAGACATACATAAATTTGGATGTTTCATTGAAAAAAATTTCCGGAAAATTCCCTTTAACATTTTCTCTTTAGGCATTCTTTGACTTCAATGGAGTGAAAATTAAAAGATGGATTGTACTTGAACACCTTTTACATGTTTCCTACTTCATAAAATATTCAAATTCTAACAATTTTGTAAATTTAGCTTTGGAATAATAATTATTGTGACAGTTAAAGCTTAATTATTATTACGATGCTGCTTCAACGTAACCCAAAAATAGAGCCAAATTGATGCTGGCTTAAGTTTTTCTTGCCAATGCTTGACGTAAATTACTTATATTACCCCTATACGTTTAATGAACGGTAGCAAAAACCCAGTTTCTAACTTACTAAATTGTTGTTGGGAAAATTCAATTTTCCGGGAGGGAAAACTTTAACTATGGCTTAACTTATTCTCAATTATTGAGAATAAGAAAGAGAAATTATTATTTATTATAACAATAATTTTTTTTAATTATTAGATTTTTGCTTCAACGGAGCCTGCTTGTGAATGCTGGGCATTAATATCTACCCACAGTTTTACATGAACTTCAGAGTTTTGAGGACAGTAGCCACGCCCTATTAATTTCTACGTTAATGAAAGCTTTGCTCCCTAAAAATATTTCATGGGGACTGTGGATTGTGAAATAACTAAAGCTGAATAATATTTCTTGGAAATTTAAAGGCACAGTTGACAAGAGAAACTTTTAACGTTCATACTTGGTGACACTACCTAAAGAACAAAGGAAAAATATTAATTGGAAACTGCCCTAACTGTTGATATTATCCAAAGCAAAGATATTTTTGTCAAAACTGTACTTCTTGCAATATTTCAAAATGCTTTCGGCTGTGGATTTACGATTTAATTTGGCCGCAACCGATTTAATCGGAAAACTGAATATCCTTCCCCTGACGTTGGATTGGGAGAGCGGGGCGATCCGATTTCAGACAGGAGTCTGGAGACTGAGAATGTGGAAACTGCAATTTATCATCCTTCAAATTATTTCTCTTCTGAAATTTCTAGCCCTAATTCTTGTATTAAAGGGGCAGGAAAATATCAATGTGATCAGCTTGCTCTTCCATATTGTGACTTTAGCCTGTCTAAGCACGATATGCTACCTCATGAGGTACGTCTTTTACCTAAAAGGCCAGGAAAATTCCTACCTCCTTTCGCTGATGCACGAGGACAAAGGATTTCCATACGTTCCGAAAAAAAGTGAGGAATACATTTTTTATTTAATGCACTTGCCATGAAATCGTTGGTGGGATTCTTGAATACGCTTAGAGTGACCTATACCCTCTCTTTTCACGCCCTTTCATATTTTCCTACAAATCAGTATTTAATAGTTTTTTTTCATTTCATTCTCACAGGAAGCAGATCGTTCCAGAAGAAGTGGATAATTTCCTTGAAGACGCGCTCAAGTTGTGAATTGGTAACAATTTTCAGCGCTTTGGGCTTTCTCTTCTTATTTCCTTCCATCTGGATCGTCGTTCTTTGGGACCAACTAAATGACAACATTCTGACAGTTCTATTCTACACAAATGTCCCTGACACTTACAAAAATCCACTCTCTTTCACTCTCACGTATCTTCTCGAATGTTTTGCTTGCCTCCCAGTGCTTTCGGCCACATTCATATCGGAACTCTTCGTCCTTAACGAAGTTTCCATCCTCGAGGAGGGCTCGTTCAGCAGGATATCCGCAAATATCGAGTAAGTTAAAAATCATCATGTTTTGATAAGAACTAGGGAGGATTTTAGTACGTCAAGTGAGTTATATTTGAAAGATTTTCTAAGGATCAAATTTAATTGGGAGATGAAATAGCTTTCATAACTTTCAACTACTCACGTTTGGATTTTGTTTAGGAAATTGAAAAATACAGGCGGAGTAAATCAGACTGGAGCTCAAGGCGTCATCAAAGAATTCCGAATGGCTCAACTGAAAGTCCAACTCATCAACGATATTTACGCGGACTTCCATTATCTCTTAAAATTATTTTTACTTTCCGCGTCAATTCTATTTATTTTCATGGGCGTCAGAAGCTTGGAAAATAATATGGTCCTGGGAGGTCTCTTCGTATATTGCGGCTTCTATGCAATTATTTTATTTATATTCCTCTTTGGGAAAATGTATCAAGTTCAAGAGAAGATGATGGAGCTAAAGGGGAGGGCAACTTTGGTCAGGAATGGAGGCAGATCAAGATTAGAAATGAAATACATGGAAACATCCTTGGCCTCAGTTAGATGTGGAGGAATTAAAGCTGGGCCATTCCACACGTTCGATCAAAGCACAACCCCCACTTTCATTGATTACGTGTTCAATCAAATTGTGGATCTTTTTATAACATTTCCTTAGAAATAGTCCGATGAAAAATTGCGCATGTATGTAAAGTAACAAGACAAATGAAGAAAATATTTATGGAAAGTTATATACATTTTAGTTCAATTTTCTATATTTTGAGGTCAAGCGTGAGAGTCACCAATTCCGTCTCCGAATATTTTCAGAACCATTCAAAACTTCCTATTTTGCTTGCAAATTTTTAAAACTAATCATTGCAGATATTTTTTGTATCATTTGCATTTTCTTGTTGAAAATAGACTTTAATATTTTTAAAATGGATATGTAAACTGGATATATTGTTGCAAAGTCATAAGTTTAAAAACATCATCAAGTCTACATATATACATATGTTTCTATACATATACAGCTGAAAATTACGAGTGATAACGTAAAGTTTTGCACACTTGAACACCATTTAAATTTTTGCTACTTAATAAAATATGTATATGCATTCAAATTGTGATCGTGAAAGTTGGATTTTTACTATGCTGCTTCAACGAAACGTAAAAATGGAGCCGGTTTTATATTGCCTTAAGTTTTGCTTGTCAACGCTCAGAATTGACAATTCAAATTACCCCTTGAACTTCAACTCCTATTTAGAGTTACAGGGACGGTAGCAAAACCCAATAGTTTATACCTTACTAAATTTTTATTGGGCAAATTAAAAGTTCTAGGAAGTAAAACTTTAACTATGGTTTAAATTGTTCCCGTACTGTAATAATTATTATTATGATAATTATTATGGTGATTTTGCTTCAACAGAGCCTAAAACTTGTTACCACTAAATATTACCTTGAATTTTGCTTGTGAATGCTGGGCATTAATATCTACCCACAGTGTTACATGAAATTAATAGTTTTGGGGACAGTAGCCACGCCCTATTAATTTCTACTGTCTACCTTAGCTGATGATATAGTTGTGCTCCCTAAAAATATTTCATTGTGGATTGTGTTGACTGTGGATTGTAAAATAACTAAAGCAGAATATTATTTATTGGAAATTCACAGGCACAGTTGACAAATCGGACCGAGCCAACCAATAAATATTAGGATGCAGCTACTTGCTTTGTAGGTTTTGCACCACTGCACTGCAACTTTCAATAGATTATTCTTATGATTATAGTGCAAAAAATCTCTCCTTCCCGTATTCATTTCATTTGATCTATTTCGGGCAAGTTTGACATAGAACTGGAAAAACGTTAACAGGAAGAACCTACAGAGGCTTGAATGAAGCATTTCTTTTGTCCTTTCCTACTACTCCGGGGCTTTACCCTTTTGTGAGGCTTATTCTGGGGTACTATATAGAGGATTGATTATAGTCCATAAGGCTGCCCACGCAGCTATGCCTACATGGGTGATATCCAGACTCCAGCCGTGCCTATATGGAAGAATGCTAAATCACTTACACACAAAGATGCTCTTAATTCCGGCTCCGCAGATAATGACTAAAGAGTTTATTCAAGCTCTCCTCCAGATTCGCACACATTCAAATCTTACATGTATACACGCATGCTCGCATACCATCATGCCTATTTCTGTATCCTCAAACTTTGATTGGACCTCTATAAGAACCGAATTTAAAAAAGAAATTCATCCTCCAACTAATCTTCTGACTCAGCATTTTTCTCCAATACTTTGCTCGAATACCTCCGATTTTCTTAGCATCATTCCTATAGGAATTTAAAATGTACGTATTGAGTATAGTGTAGTCCTTTTATTATTAAGTGAAAAAAATTAAACTCACTGCTTGAAATGTAACAATTCAAAAGGGAAAATAACTCACTGAACCTGAGCACTATCCTTAGTGAAGCAGGTACTTTTCCAGGGTAGAATGAGGAAAGAAGAAGGAACGAATATTGGAATATTAACCCAAGTCCAAAAAGAATAATCCCAACCAACCTTCAATTCCTCACCTCTAAGAAAACAGAAAATAGAAAGGGCGACATACCCTGACGGTCTGCTTACAAAAGGCGAACTGACTCAATTAAGTCTCAAGTATAAAAGTATTCAGGGCAAATGTTTGTATTTTTGAGATTAAAATATTTCCCTGGAAAAGGTAAACTTAAGCTGAAGGTCAAATTATACTTGTACGGAAAAATACTGTATAAGTGAGAGGCTCTGACATGGAAATACTTACCCCCACAGAGAAAGATTTTTGCCGGAGGGAATTTTATTTTGGTAATAAAAGGTGAGAGCCACAGCCACAGCCACAGCCACAGCCTTGTTAGTTTGAGTTGTACCCTTTCCAGCAATTGTACTCGCTACAAGAGTAGTACAGTGTAGGCATTTGGTACTCAGACGAAGGAATAGAAGCCTTGCTCATTATCAAAAACAAGCATGGTTGGGGAAAGTCCAAAGAAACATAAGTGCAAAAGTTGTGCTACAGTTTTTAAATATCCAAGTGGACTTAAAACACATATGAGAGTTCACTCAGGTGAGAAACCTTTCAAGTGTCACTTCTGCGGAAATTGTTATCTTCAAAAGTTTAACCTAGTCATACATTTGCGCACACACACGGGTGAGAGGCCTTTCAAGTGCGACATTTGTGGAAAGGGCTTTACTTCTAAAACACTGCTCCAGAGGCATGTGGAAATCCACACGGGGAAGAAACCCTTTCACTGTACGGAATGTGGGAAAGATTTCGCACAAAAACCAAACTTCCAAAAGCACGTGAAAATTCATAGTGGTTACAAACCATTCGTTTGCAATTTTTGCTCCCGTAGTTATGGCCGTAAATTGGCTTTGGAGCAGCACATGTGTCTCCACACCGGAGAAACGACCTATCATCAGGCAAAACCGGCTAAGAAACCCTTTAAATGTAATAATTGTTCCAAGAGTTTCCAAAACAAAAAAGATCTATCAATCCACACGAGGGAAGTTACCTTTCCCTGCACACTTTGTCCAAAGACATACTCGTCCAAATGGGGCTTAAAAGTTCATCTTTTCAGTCATGGTGAAGAGCCTTTTCAGTGTCATTTATGTAGCAAGAAATACTGCCAGATAACCAACTTGAGATAACATTTGATGACCCATTCGGTGGAGAAACCGTTCAAATGTCAGTTTTGCCCCAAACAAACGGTTCAAAAGTCAGATATGAAACTACATGAAAGACAGCACCATGTGGCAGGAAAATTCAGCTGTCATTTCTGTTCCTTCTCAGCAAATAATATTGGGATGACGAGAAATCACGAAAGGAAGTTACATCCTGAGGAAATGAGCAGAAGCGACCAAGTTCCATTTCCCAATCCTCAGCGAAAAATAAAAACTGAGGGAGCTCCAGTCTCAAGTGACAATTTGTTCCGTTGTCAAGTTTGCTTTTTTTGTAGTTCATTAGAGAGCCAATTATGTTTGCATTATATGCAGTCTCATGATTTACCCATTGTTAGCGTTAAGCGTTTAAAAATTCATACAATTTAATGTAAAAACCCTATTTATTATTTCTCATTGTGTGCCAAAAGGCAAATTGGTAGATTAACAATTAAATAAACAACTATATAGCAAGTTTTAGTGAAGTCCAAGCACATATATGAGAAAAACATTTCCTGAATTTTTTTGACATTTTTGCATTATTTTCTTCAATACAAAAACAGATAGATTGGAAATTGGAAATAGCAAAAAATTTCACAGTGGGAAATAGATGCATGGAAAAAATTCACAAAGTCCTTCCGTCAAAATTATCAAAAAAATTGTTAACAGTCAATCCTGAATTTTACCCGCTTTAACAATGCTGCGATTGAGTGTTGAAACTTAACTTGGCCTTAATTGTTAATTTTCCATGCCCACAAATTTTTTGCCTTTCATTTTCCATAAAATACTACGAATTGCAATTTCACCTCAAGATTTCCGAGTAAAATAGATTTTGATGAGAATTTTCCCAGCTGAAAAAGTTTTGAATTTACGGACACGTATTTGAATTTTTACATGATCATCCCGGCCAAACCGTTTGTCACACATGGAACATTTGAAAGGCTTTTGTCTCTCCTGCGTTTATCTTCCCCTTGCCAATCGTAGTGTTGCTATCCTGAGAATGTTTTCCTACAGTTTTTTCCACTAAAGTCCTTCCTACCCATTTTGAAAATGTCGCTTTTGATTCTGAAGCAAATTTACAAATTAAGCTCGTTGGTAAGCATTCTGTATATTTACATCCAGATTTGTCCCAATTTGAGATTATTTCAAATATTGAGAACAAAACGTAGGGTAAAATGCAAAAGGGGTTATAATTTCATTGTTTCCCGTAAGGATAGGAAAATTTTAGCCCCTTTTGCATTTTAGCCGACGAAATGTTGGTAAAAGAAGTTTTGTCATTTAAAGGGGAAAAAGAATTTTATACTCAGAATGAGTCGTTAAAATGCAACAAAACGGGCAAAACAGGCAAGACCATAAATAATAATCCCAAAGGGCCTTTACTTCCCCCAAAAAAGGTCTTTGTGACCAAACATGTATTTACAAAAGAGCTTCAACATGAGTTGGAATTTCGAGGGAGATTAACAACGTAGCTAGTGAATCAATAAGGAAGAATAGACATGCACATACTTTCCCTTGTGTGGGCTTAAGGAAAACAAAGAAAAAAATAACCTAAACTTTCAGAGCTGCGACTTAAAGGTTCAGTCCTTTCAATATGGTAAGAGTCACAAAAAGGTGAAGGCTATGGATGCCCCGCGTTCCCATAAAGGTCTTGGATATATGCCTTCGTTACATTCTATGTACAAAAAAAAATCAAGTATGACCACAGTCAACCTTTAACAGTCCTTGTTATGCCTCTACATTCACTCTGACTCAAATCACTAGTTCCATTGCTGCATAAGGCATAAAATTTTCTTCAATATTATTTTCCAGTCCTTCATTAAAAGTGAGCGTGGAGAGCCAAAGCATAACCTTACACAAGTGTAGTTACTGCTCGGAATCTTTTAGTAGTGCACTTGCACGTTTTAACCGCAAAATTTTGTGGAAATGGTTTTGTCCTTCGAAGCCAGCTTTAGGTGCACTTGGAAAGCCCTACAGAAAACAAACCCTTCCATTGTACAACATGCGGGAAAGAATTTAGTCAAATGTGTAAATATCACTTAACACAGCACATAAAAAAATCCATGTTAGAAGGTACAGTTAGGGGCTTCCAACCTTCTATGCTCTTCCTTTTTATGGTCCGTGGTTAGGCCCACAGAAATGTTATTTTATCGTCGGAGAGAAGTTTACTGATGTAGTGAGCCCTTAACAACAGTCAAGCCTCCTCAGTCTGAGTGCTGCCTTTGAGAGCGATTCTACTGTTAAAAACAGTGTAGTGGGAAAATTTTATATTCCAAGTGAGAAAAAAAATCTAGAATAATATTTTTCTTCCTCATTATTAAAAACAAGTATGGCTACGAAAGACCAAAACAAGCATAAGTGTAAAACTTGTTCCGCCGTTTTTAAATATCCAAGTATACTTGAAGTACATTCAAGGGTGCATTCAGGTGAGAAGCCATTCCAGTGTCGCTTCTGCGGTAATTCTTATTCACAAAAGGCTCACCTTGCCATACACGTGCGAAGTCACACCGGAGAGAGGCCTTACAGTTGTGACATTTGTGAAAAAGCCTATACCCATCAAAAACTGCTCACAATTCACAAAAAAATCCACGCAGGGGAGAGACCCTTTCATTGCCAAGTTTGCGAGAAAGATTTTGTGTACAAAAGAAACTTGGAAAAGCACATGAAAATCCATAGTGGCTACAAACCATTCGTTTGTAATTTTTGTTCACGCTGTTTTGGCCAGAAATGGTCTTTGGAGATTCATATGAGAGGCCATACCGGTGAACGAAGGCATCAATGTAAGAGTTGTGACTACAAAGCAGTGTTGAAATCAACCTTAAAAAAACATTTACTTATACACGCTGAGCGTCAACAATTCAAATGCAACTCATGTGCTAAAACTTATAAAAGTAGTTTATCATTAAAAATTCACGAGAGAAATCATACGGGAAAGAAACCCTTGAAATGTAATACTTGCTCCAAGACTTTCAACAGCAAATTCGATTTGGCGATCCACAACAGAGAAACGACTTTCGCCTGCAAACTTTGTCCAAAATCATATTCGAGCAAAGGAAGCTTGAAAACTCATCTTTTATATCACGGTAGCAAGCGTTTTCAGTGTCACCTATGTTCCACGAAGTACTGGGAAAAAACTAGGTTGAGAGCACATTTGAGATCCCATTTAAATGAGAAACCGTTCAAATGTCAAATGTGTCCGTACCAAACAATCGCAGCGCCAACTCTGAAACGACATGAGAGGAAGCACAATGAGGCGGGAAAATACAACTGCCGCTTCTGTACATTTTCATCAAATAATAATGGCATGACGACAGGTCACGAAAGGAAGTTACATTCTGAGTTCAAGGATGCGCGCATCCCCGTTCATCCCAATTTGAAGAGAAGAATTTCACGAAAAACTGAAGCAGCTCCAGTCTCAAGTGACAATTTGTACCGTTGTCAAGTTTGCTGCTTTTGTTGCTCGTTAGAGAGCCAATTATGCTTGCATTATATGCAATCCCATGATTTACCCATTGTAAGTGTTAAGCGAATCAAAATTCATACGATTTAGTCTAAAAATAAATTTATCATTTCATTTCAGCTTGTGGTAGAACTTATATTGATGTAATATTGCTAATTTTATTTGGACTTTAAATGAATAAACACTAGCGTAATCTTCAATGAAATGTTGTCATATCCTACCAATTCCCACTTTATTTTATGCAGTGGCATGAAAATGCTAGTTTTGTTTGTCTCACAATGAATTTAGTACAAATAAAACGTTAATTAAATTTTTACTCGGATATACGCTGGAAATTAGATTTTAGTTTTACAAACACATGCACCCATTTGTATCATGCAATACAAATATTATAAAATAGTCCTTTTAAATGTGAGACTTTAATGATTTGAAAGCGGAAATAGTTAAATTTATGCTCTGATTGGTGATTATGGTGCTCTGATTGAATTAATACACACTAACACAAAATTACAGCATGTGAGGGATACTGTCCAGTGACTTCCAAGGCAAGACTTTTAGATGGAAATTAAGAAAATCTTTAGTGTTGATATTTTTCCCTCCGTCATGCTTGCAGTGACATTTACGTTGCGTGTCACAATGAATTGCATCCCCTCCTTAGCCTGCGTAGGTAAATACACAATTGAATCGCACATCTCTTGTAAAAGCAAGTCAAATATGAATTCTGAAAATGTCAAGTATTCCACCAACTTCAGCGTATTTCCTAGATTCTAAAGTTTTCCAAGTTTCAGCCGGATTCAATAATTTGTCCAGTTCTTGCTCATCAAGTTCTGTTTCAAGAGGACCGACCATTGCACAAAAACAATTATTTCCACCGCCTCCGCATTTAAAAGCAACAACAATTTTCAAATCCGTGTCCTCGATCTCGTAAGAAAACATTCCATTAACCATCCTAGAAAAAAGAATTTCCAGTCAGTTTACAACATTTCTAGAATTAAAAATAATTTTCCTACAAGAATTTCAACTTACGATTCATCCGCAGCACAGAATTTTTCACGCGTAAAGGAAAGTACTTCTTGTGGATGAAAAATGTTCCTCTCGCGGATGCGCATGAAAATTTTGCCGTCCACGAGCGAAACTCTCAAGCCGTTTACTAGAAACAGAACCCCGTAAGCGAAAATGATATGAAAATATATTATATATGCATATGAAATAATTTAATAATTTTCATAAAATATCGCCAACCAATTTCCACAACGCAGGCAACGGGAAGGAGTGTAGAATTTTTTATTCGATTTAAACTTCCAGTCAAATAATCCACCACCGTCACATCTCCCACACTTTCTCCATTTGTAATCCCCTTCATTGTTTCCACAACTGGCGGGACATGAACACCGTCGCTCCAAATTTCTACTTGAACAATTGAATGGGGCCCCGACGCCATTTCAATGTGAGCTAAATAATTTCCTTGTGCAATTAAGCAGTTCACTCCTTCATCCTTCATTGTTTTACCTACAGTCTGAAACACAGGATCCAAAATTTCGAACATAATAATAAATTTTTAAAATTAGCTGCAATCTAAACCGATTTAATCATTAATATGTATTAATTGGCGTTTTTACCGAGAAACAATGAGCTGAAAATGCGGCAATTTTTTCAAAAGCTAAAACGTCCAGTGAGATATCGGGTGGAGTAAATCCGGTCAACAAAACAATACCACCATTGTCTTCTGTAGCATATAAAACTGCTAATCTAAGGGCTGCGTTGATTTTGAACGAGTAAACTAATAAACACTTGTCACTGAAATGCAACCAAGGATTTTCCAGGATGATGTGTCAAATATTCAAACATTCATAGCTCGAGAGTTATTCTGAAATAAATAGTTTTTTTTATCACTCACGTGTCTCCTTTGAATGAAAAAACTTCTTTTGTTTGACTTTTTATTTCCAAGGGGCTACGAATTCTTCGACCTGACACGCCAACTTTTGCCACAGGTTTAATTGCCAAAGGCAAATGGTTGGCTGAAGTATATAACACAGTAAAGAAAGTATGTACATACTATCCTTGCATCGAGTTGCGACACTTTTATAATTTGGTCAAAATCTTAGGTCATAGTTTACCTAAGATTTTGCTACGTGCTACATATTGGCTAAGCCGAGTAAAAATTTGAATGCAGCCAATCGTTGTCAGTAAAAGCTGTGACGTAAGTAACGGCCAAGTGTCACAACTCGATGAAAGGATAGTACGTGATTTTATAAAAGCTAAAAAATTTTAATTCATACTCTTTCCGCCATGTTCACTTAATAATAAAATACTAAAAGAGCATGCGTCAACTTACAAATTATCAAGACAATTGAAACATTTTCTTGTTGTTAAATTCTATAAATGCTTTATGCAAGAATAAAATCGAAGTTGCGCGTTCGGAAGTATTTTTGATACTATATTTT
>JAQFXU010002123.1:0-22770 GCA_034693705.1 Spatulosminthurus flaviceps
ATAATGAGCTCTTTGATTGAGAACTTGTAGTGTTTAAGTTTTCTTAACATAAAAATACGTCTACTAGCCTTAATTAACATACAATTTACATGTTCATTCCATTTTAACAAATTATTCATCTGAATACTTAGCAATCTATTTGAGTTACATTTCGGTATAATTTCACCATCAATTGACAGGTCAAGGTCATTATCTATTTTCTTTTTGCTAAAATTAACAGTTATATGGACACTTTTTTTTGGGTTAATTTGCATTTTTCTTTCATTGCACCATCCGATCACATCATTTATAATATTAGTAAGATATTGTTAGTAAAAAACTTCAAGTTATCAAAATTACTTACCTTTACAAAGCCCTCCGGCGATATTCTGCTCCGCTTGAGCCAAGAAAAATTCTCGATTCATCGACTTGTTGCCTTTGAATTTTCCTTTTTTATTATTAGCCTTGTTTTTGCTCTTGCTATTCGATTCTTCCGCAAGGAGGGTTTAAGCCCTTGATAGCGAGGACAGAACCATCCGCACAAAAATTCATATAAGTACGTACCAATAAATGTAGCTAAACTCGTGAATCCTGTAGAGTTCCAGCTCAAAACCCGTGAGGATGTAACGGATCATAATTTTTGAGATGTGGAAAAGCAACCAATTGCCAAAACAATTTCCATGCTGAAGAAAACTCCGTTTTAAGAGTAAGAGCATGGATAAAAGCGTATATTCTTTACGTCTAAATACACAACAAAATATCTTATAACATTGAACGTTGACCACTTAAGTTTAAGAGACATTTTTTGGCATAGGTTGAGAACACTTAATTAGCATAAAAATGCAATATAATCTCACTTCCAACTGTAAACAAACAAAATCTTCTAAAAGATGTGCCAATTTATCCCTCTGCCTAGCACGATTATGGCCGCAAGCCATTAAGATACAAAAGGATAGATCAAAAAACATCTACACGCATTATACCTAAAAAACAGATTAAAGAAGTTATCTGAACAATTTGCCTGGGTACAATGTACGATCTTTCTTCATTCAGAATAGAATATCTGTACCTCTTTTTCCAATCGAGACAAACTGCCCATCAACTGACTGCTCATAACATAACTGACGGGGAAATGTAATTTCTCACAGATTCCTTCATTGACTGCAGCCAGCATATATCCTCAACCCCAGGTCTTTTGAAGCGCATGGGACTAAACAACAACTGCAAAATACTTTGTTAAGGACACAAGGTCGAGTTTCACTAAATGTGAAGAAAAAGCCCAGAACCGCACGGAAATTTGTACTTACAGTCGCTATCTTGAGAACTTGCTTAATCCGCGAAATGAGGCCGTCGAGGAAGTTTATTGCCTCCTGCTCACTCCTAATCCGAACTTACCCATAACGGCTGACAAGAATTCCTTCGTAATTTCGATCTCCGCATCTACTTCACTTTTTTCGTCCCCATGTTAACTCAGGGACGATAAATTTCTAGCGTTACTATTTCTAGACCTCGGTTTCTGCGATATCGGTCTTTGGAAGAGGATGAGTACCAATAAATTCGGTGGTCCCTACTATGTGCCATCCCTGCGAGGAGTAACCTTTTCTCCAGTTATCTCTGTCTGGTGGATAACGATCACCCCGAACCCAAGAACCTCCTCTAATAGAATCTCAACCGCTTGCACTACCACCCCATTTTTTCGGGTGAGGGTTTTGATTTTGTTTGGACCAGCCACGGTCACTGCTGCCAGAGAGAGCTGAAGCCTTCGAAACTTGCATTTCCGCTTTCAAACTTCAATATCAGATTCAGTAAAATATATTTGAATGCGGATGATTTTAAGTGCAGTTATCTTATAAGGAATTTTAATCGTCGATTGTAGATAATACAATAATTCAATAATTTTTAATTTAAACTGTTCAATATAATTCAATTGATTTACCAACGTTGGTATTTTACACATACATATGTAGTTACAATACAGAACCTCCTTTTTCAATGGTAGCCAGCTGTTTGAATAATCCGGATCTACTGAAGCCGGCATCGACACTATTCACTAAAGTTCCTCGATGTTTAGAAGTTTACTATTTTCTATAGCCTATTTGCAAGCGCTACTGTATATAGTACTGGAACTTTTGTTGACCGACTTTCCCTTGCTATGGACGAGCACAAGTGAAAGTGTAAAGACATACCAGTTCACTGCATCATAGACCCCGTGACGTAAGTTCACTCATGGAAAGGTCAAACGAATTGCTAATAGCCATTATATGAGTTAATGAGGTATCTTCTATTTATTAGTGCTACCCTAATATTATATGCAGACATTGAAGTGCCAATAAAGCCTTTATATTAGAACAATGTAGGTTTATTCCATAAGATCTCCCAAAATTTATTCGAAAACAGGGAAACATTAATAAAACATACAATTTAATCGTCGGCTCCTTTAACTTCTTTCTTTCCTCCCCTGATTCTACCAGTTCTTCTGGCAGCAATCAGACCGACCTTGCGACCGGCAGATGTTCCTCGCTTGCAAGTGGAAGCTTTACCAATATGTTGATGGTTACCACCTCCGTGGGGATGTTCTACAGGATTCATAGCCACACCACGAACAACAGGCCAGCAGTTTCTCTTGGCCTTGTACTTGAAATAAGCACGACCTGCCTTGAGGATGGGTTTGTCAATACGGCCACCACCAGCGACAATTCCTACCATCGCTCGGTTGGCCGAGGGAACAACTTTCTTGGCTCCAGAAGGCAACTTGATACTGTGAAAACAAAATTCATTTGTTATTGACGCACGGATAAGAATCAAGATCCCAAACCTGGTAATTGACTCCCACTTACCGTGTTCGACGGGTATCTGGGTTATGGGCAATAACCGTTGCATAGTTTCCAGAAGCACGAGCCAAACGACCTCGGTCTCCGGTTTTTTCCTCCATGTTGCACACAATGGTACCTTCAGGCATAGTTCCAACGGGCATGATGTTGCCGATTTGCAAGTTAGCTAGAAATAATAAAAATTGACGGCTAGAGTACAAAATACACGGCAATAAGAGTAACAATTTCATCCAATGCTCAAAACATAGCGTAGTTCACTGGTGTCTTACCTTTCTTTCCACAATACACGAATTGTCCAGTGTACATGCCTTCAGCAGCAATGAATAATTCCTTACGGGTCTTAAATCGGTAGGGATCACGGAAGTTGACAATTGCTAAAGGTGCGCCACGACCAGGATCGTGAATGATTTCTCTTACGACACCCTTGACATATCCATGTTTCTCACCATAATCCAAATGCCTTAATTTCGGTGCTCCTTTCCTATGCTTCGTGTGAGCAACGAATACAGATCCAGCTCCTTTACGCTGGGCACGGATGACTCGCCCCATATTTCTGTAAACATACCCAAGATTATTACCTGCATGCTTCATAACTACTCCAACTAACCTAAAAATTACCCTCAATATACACGGTTTCCTTTCTAACTCCTCTCTGCACGTGTCTGCCAAAACTTAAAAAACTCATCAAATATTTCCTTCCGGCATCTACACCCTTCGTATAATAAACCGGTACTTCCATCAAAAACTACAAAATTATAATAAAAATTCTGAAATCACGCTTTCCATCCACATAGTAGGTACACAACCTTTTCATACATGTAAAAATAAAACCGGCCTCAACCTGCTCAGCTAATGACTACCATCTTTCTCTCAAAATTATAATATTTCACTAATTTCCTACATAAATACACCTGCTTCAACTCATAACTAAACACTTCCCTACAATCTCATCCTCCTAATTCAGGAAAGAACATTAAATTTTAACAAACCCTGAATTTTCACTAATTAAACACCAGAACAAAAGTAGATATATACTCTTCAGACGAGCACGCTGCTGGCAACTGAGAGCTCCCCCTTTACCGACAGGCAACTACTTCGACATATTGAAAGCATGCTAAAGTTTAGTCCCAGGAAATACTCTCCAAATTTCAACATTTAACTAACTAAAAACCCTAAAAAACACAATAGTTGCCAACCGGTAGATAATATAAACATAATAAATTATGAATAAGTAATTAAAATTACCGTCAACCGGAAGATTTCTTCCAAAAAGCTGTACAATTACAAAATGCACCCGTACACCACAATCCGGCGAGGTAGACTTTCGTGGACTGAATGAGTCTCTTGGCACTTCTACAGCACTCCGCATGTGGTTTCCTCGAAACTAGCGACATTCCGCCAGATTCAAATGCCACTTCAAGCGGTAAATTTAAATGTCTAAGCGGGCAATTTTTTTTTCGCCTGCATAGGTTTTGTTTACTTTTGTTCTCTGTCTTCTGTTTCTGTTAAAGCTGTTATTATGTGCGTCCGGGTTTTTTAATGCGTTTGCATTCAGTGAATTGACCGCTGAGGCGCTAAGGGGTTGTTGTGGATTGTGGAATATCCGGAACTGGATTACGTGCCTTGGAGTTTGACTTCGTTTCAAAAAGTATATACTTTTACTGATACTTTCGTTTTTACTGATATCAACTTCTTTTTATTTGCTTCGCGGTGCTGTTAGGCATCTAAAGACAATATGAAGGACAGTGAGGAGAAACCGTATCGACTGAATTTACCATGGTGAGTTGAACATTTGATCTGTCCTGCTGTTCTGCAGGGCTGCGATATTGCTAGTATGTAAGTTTTATGAGTTGAGTGTTCATAATAGCATGGCTTTGATTGCAGGGTTGAGAAGTACCGGCCGCAGAAATTGGACGAGCTGATATCTCATGACGAAATTATCAATACAAGTAAGTTATTTTCAAACATTTAGCGATGTAAATAAGGGGTTGATCGTGCATAGTTGTGAAGTGGCACCCTTTGTGGGGTGAAAGTGCATTAATTTTTTTGTTGACCTGCACAGTCCGTCGATTTGTTGAGAAAGATCGGCTGCCACACTTACTATTTTATGGTCCTCCTGGAACGGGAAAAACCAGCACGATTCTAGCTTGTGCGAAGGAATTATATACGCCTAAGCAGTTCAACTCAATGGTTTTGGAGCTGAATGCTTCAGATGATAGAGGTATTGGAATAGTTCGGGGACAAATTATGAATTTCGCCAGTACCAAGACGATGTTTACGTCGAAATTCAAGTTGATAATTTTGGATGAAGCAGACGCGATGACTAATGATGCACAGAGTGCACTCCGTCGAGGTTGGAAACTTTTCTTTTGCTTGAATGCCTTTGAGATTAAATGATGAGCTTCAAACATGTATGTTTATCTAATACTTTGATTCTGTACAGTTATTGAAAAATACACTTCAAATGTGCGGTTTTGCATTATTGCCAATTACCTGAGCAAAATTATCCCTGCTATCCAGAGTCGTTGTACTCGCTTTAGATTTGCACCATTAAATCCAAGTCAAATAATGCCGAGGCTGGAGTATGTGATCGAGCAGGAGGGGTAAAGTATTTTCCGTCTGACTTCCAGAAACACAAGTTATAATACTATAATAATTAGATTTCTGTTTTCATGTTCCTAAAAATTTTATTTGCAGTCTCAAAGTTACGGATGATGCCAAAAAAGCTTTGATTAAACTGGGGGAGGGAGACATGCGAAAAGTGTTAAATATTCTTCAGAGTACTGCGTTAGCTTTCAGCATATCATCTCAACCTAATGGAAGGCATGATGAAGTAGCTTTGACTGAAGAGCATATGTACGCATGCACTGGGGCACCTATGCCTGCTGACATCGAACTTATTGTGAACTGGATGCTATCAGATGACATCACTTCCGCTTTCAATAAAATTCACGACTTGAAAACGATGAAAGGAATTGCCCTGTCAGACATTTTATCCGAAGTGCATAAATATATGGAGCGTATAGATTTTCCCCCGAAAGTACGTATTTATTTGCTCAAAGAAATTGCAAATCTGGAATGTCGTCTTGCAGTTGGTACCAGTGAAAAGTTACAATTGGGGGCACTTGTTTCTGTCTTTTTCGTGGGTCGTAATTTAGTTAAAGTTGACAGCTAGATCATCTTCATTCTTGATGTTGTGAGAAGTCTACCACTTGGAAATTGAAAATTTCGATTTTTAAGAATCTGAAAACCTACAATTCCATGCATGGGCTTCATATTTTTATGCTACACTGGTATCTAGTTTGCCCTTTTATACAAAGATATCTTTATAATATGTGTCTACCACATGTTTACGTGGTGCGAATGTGCGTATGTACCCCGCACTCTACTATACTTGCTAATTCACACATTTAAAGTACGAATAAATTGTCGTTATGTAACAAAATCAAACCCCTTTTTATTTAACAGTATATTTCATTCTTTCCGTAAAGTTAAATATCTTACTAAGGGACCATTCAGATATTTCAAAACGATGAAACCCGGCCTAACGCAATTTTGTATAATATGTACCCTATTTAATGCTTACATGTATATTGAGTATAGGCGGTTTAACCGTAACGCAGTGACACCCCTACCGTTGACTACACCCCGCAAGAGTTGTGATTTGCTTGAGTGATACTTAATCAAAAAGGTGAAACCACATACAAACGGAAGTCAAAGTTTGAAGTACCAAATGGTTTTTTAATTAATCTTTCACCCAGCTTCAGCTATATGATCCAAATAGATGATCCAGTATGGTTAAGTGATCTAATTGTAAGCTTCTGTCACTTCAATAGCAAAAGGCATTGACCATGAATTGATCCATTACACCAGGCAGTATAAAACGATACACGATTGTAACTTAAATAAATCTTACCTCTATAGTGTCTAGTTACTTTAATTTGAATGCCCAAAAGAACAAGAAGTAGGCGGAACTATACACTTTTCTTTATTCCTTATTAATTGACTGTATACAGAAAATTACATTGCGAACAGGAATAAGCAGCTCCGTGGAACACGTCAGTCGCTTAATCCTTAATTTAGTATTTCTCTACTAAAAATCCCTTCTAATCCAACAACTTCGTAAAGTCATCCCGTCTAATCGGTTTTGTTGGATGCAGGCTCGTCAGGAATCGCCTCCAACCCCTGTTTCATATTACAGATATTTGAGTATTGATTATACTGAAGGTCAAAAATACAAGTATACCTATTCATCACAGGGATCTTATACCTTTGGTACGTAAGGATCTCCAGTAATCCTCTGGTCGCGAAGATAATGTTCGCAATTTGACTGACAGGTCAAATCCTTCATGAATGGCTGCAAGATAATATAAAGTTAGTCACCACACAATCAACTCCGAATTTAATTGCTTTAATTTTCAAATCACCTTGTCGTGCATGGCTGCCATGAACCAACCTCCGGCAGACATACCAAGGGTCATACATCCATAAATGATACCAAAAGCTGGCAATATTTCGTACCACATTTTGTTTTTGGAAAACCCCTAGAATTAAAAGAATCAAACTGAATACACCTTCACTGCATGAGTAAGTGATATTATTTTCAAAAATAAGCACATTATGACACGATGTGGTTACTTTGAAAATAATATCATGAAAACGATTCCCTTGGAAAAAAGAAATAGAGCACAAGTCAACTGTAGAGTGACCGGAGGCAAATATGGCTCATCTCATGGTACAAAAATATCCACGGATCATCTATGGTCAAAATGGGGCAAAAGTGACCACATTGTAATTGTTGACCCCTGAAACCAAAACTTGAACAAAAATTTGAAAAGCTTACGTAGCCCTCCCTTGTAAAAGCATTGACATAAATTTTGACAAAAAACTGTCACTGCATTTCGACAAAAAACTTGCTTCAAGCAAAAGGGCCCAAAAAGTACGAAGTGCAAGATATAAACAACTTGGCTTGCCTTTTAAAAAAAAGAGAAACTTTCACGTTTTAGTGCAAATTTTGGTAAATTAAAAACGGCTTAAATAGATGATATACATAATTACTGAAGAAATGAAAACTTACCCGAAATTTCTCGAACTGCTACGATTTTCAAAATTCAATTTTGAAGGTGATAACACCACAAATTACATTAAAATTAAATACTGTGATTATATCGAGGCCTGCCCTATATTAGAAATCCAATTCAAAAATCTGCATCTAGATTCAATAGGACTGTTGGATCTCCACCGCTAGATGTCCGTTGCAGCTCATTGAGAAGTGTAAAAATGCTATGTTAATTCTTGAGCAACTTATACACGTTTAAGGAATACAAAGACTACATCATACGAATCTTCTCAAATAAAATAAATTATAAATAAACAGTTAGAATTAAAATAAATAAAAGTAAACGCACTGCATTATAAACAAAAATGTACGTCCATATTGTATAACCCGAGCCAGAGTAGACCCGATGACCTGACTGCTGTTTCCTGTATATGTAAATATAATTGTGTGGTAACAAATCGTAAATTGTACACAACGTGTAAGTAAAAAACTGATTGTCAGCGAACACATAGTCACTTCACATTCCGGAGTATAATTTACATTTACACTGAATATATTTTTATTCCATACTAACTGATCGTTTAGAGACAATGAAGGACATACAAGGCTAATTTCATTGGCACTGCTCCTCCTCTATAGTCTTGTTCTACTTTACCACATTCAAATTCCCCATCTCCACCCATGTAATCCAAATTAACATCCGTCATCCATTTGATCAGGAATCCCTTCCAGTCCCTGTTAGTCAAACCATAATAAAAGAAAATTCTAAAATCAAAACCCTGAGGCCGCGGATTACGGAAACCTCAAAATCATTACAACGAATCTGACCTGTGGTACATAAGGATCTCCCGTAATCCTCTCGTCACGAAGATAATGTTCGCAGTTTGACTGGCAGGTCAAATCTTTCATGAATGGCTGCAAGACAATACAAAGTTAGTCACCGCATACAAACATCTCCGGATTTAAATGACGCAATTCCCAATGCCTTTTATTCACCTTTTCATGCATGGCCCCCATAAACCAACCTCCCGCAGCCATACCAAGGGTCATACATCCATAAATGATACCAAAAGCTGGCAATATTTCATACCACATTTTGAGATAAGGGCACAGGCACAACTGGAATAAAAACAAGCTTCCAAAAATACTTGATAAATACACATAGACATTCACATTAAAAATAAGTAAAATGACTTCCCTAATATTCAACTATGCGCATGAAACTGCAAAACTCAAGCTTAATTTCCTAATCCGCTTTTATCTATTATTCTCGTTTCCAAAACCAAGACCTTACTCTATTCGATTTCCAGAAAAATTTTGAATCCCAAGACTTCAGTGGATACGGATTTCGGCAAAATGCGATTATGCTAGGCAGAAACTTAAATACAACATACAAGACAGAAGTTGGACACTTTTATTTATTTATTTCGGTAGATCCACACAATTCGTTGTCGCAATCGTGCCACCACCCACCACCTCAAAAACCTGGGTCACTTGTCAACGGTGTAAGGTTGAGATAGGAATAGTGCTTAAATATGCTCTTTTTGTTGTTAATATATGTATAGAAATGGCCGCTCGGAAGAAAAATTGGTCTAAAAATTAAAATAAAATGATAAAAATGAATAGCAAAGCAACTACCACAATCACCTCCTGCCTCCTGCTTATTACAGTAATTACACCGTATGATGATATCATGATTCTAGTCCTACGTATATTAACTTGACTGACGATTGTTTATTTTGAAGTTATGTATGCCTTGGTTCTACAGTGAAAACGGAAACGCTCTGTTCGGGATATACCTTGCATGCGCGGCGCGGAGCGCTAATTCCAATTTCAAAATGTTATACCATTTCGCTGCAAGATGGAATCCATATGTAGTGACAAGTATTCGTAAATCTAATAAACATTTTAGAATAATTTTTATTTCACACAAATATTTATATTATTTGGGAGAGCGCTAAATTGTAAGGAGCGAAATGCCATTTCAGCTGGAATTTTTACTATCATTGTTTTGAGCTGGTTATTCGCTTGGATGAGGTGGGAATTATAGTAAAAACTATATGGTATAAACACATAATTATATATGGACATATAACATAACACATATATATAAACACACTATATGGTATTTACACATTTATATGGTATAAAATATTCTGGACACCTGTTCCTAAAAATCGTCAGGCAGTGTGGTTCACAGGTGCCGGCAATTCAAAATACCATGACAAAAGTGGCGGTATGAAAACTACAACACTGAAAGTGCCAGACTGGCGCTGGTCTCTGGGCAATAATCAGAAGCGTCATTTTTACCCTACGCGTGTAAGAGAAAGTCACGAGTCACGAGTGAAAACTCATGGTGACACATTCAGAGGTGCGGGTTTTCGTCTGGTAAGTAAACATACTTATAAAGCGGAAGCAACTATGGAGAAAGAATGGTTATTAATTTTCTAAGTATTCCATTGGAATTGAAAGTTTCATTTTAACACCTGAGCTCTCCGATCAGGCCCTGAAAAATGCACTAACTTGTAGGAATAAGATGAGAGTATACATGCTTTCATATCCATGCAGTGCAAACAGAAGTTAGAGCAGTTAAAAGTTACAAAAGCAGATTGTTTTGTTCTCGCATATGTGCCAACTTTATTTTTTGCTTTGCTTCACAATAACCATGTTAATCTATTATTGTCACCATAATTATTTTTGATGCACAAAATGACGATTCTTGCAAAGACAATGATACTCTTTTCGGATAAACAGGGCTAAGTGGACTGCTACCCGGTTTTATTTCGTAGCCTCCCTACAATAACCAACACAGTTTGAGCAAAATAATTTAAATTTTTCTACCGTACAAAATCAAGCTGTACAGTGTTTTTAATACGTAACAACTAACTTCTTGTTTGTGACGCCGACAGGCGTGTACAATAATTGCGGCAGTACTAAAAGCACTATTTTGTTTTTATTATTTAACACTAAAACACGAATGAATTGACACTGTCTCTTTCTCCATAAAATATACTTGGTTTAATTATCCCCTATAGATTTAATGCCACAGTGACATTTATGTAATTTCTGCATATTTTTCATGTGACGGAGATTTCGTTTTCTGAGGATTTTTTCATTTTAAGTCGAACACACGATTGCCGATTGCATTTCACCGCAATCAAATATTTGTATAACATACCAATACTTTTCACACAAAATACCATCCAAACACATACCTTTAATTATTAAAGTTTGACCTAACCTAGCGGAATTTTTATACATCATTCCCGACTTAAAGACGACTCATAAATTAACTTTTCTTTATTACCATCAAAACTACTATACACACTTGTTTTCCATTTAATACCATAACAGTTTACTTATACATATTTTGTATACACTTCCTGTACTGATCCAGAACAGTATAATTAATTATTATGAATTTATTTTACTAACACACTAACAGATAAAGGTATGACGGTACGTTTACGAAATCTATGAATAAAAAATTCCCTTTTATGCTTCTTAAGATATATGTACTATACCAAGTCTTTGCGTGTTCATAATTATCATTGAACATAACTTTGGTAAATGATATGTAGGTTGTTTAACCATAACAACTTATCAAACTATTAAACTATAGACTACTATAAATAGTATGTATTTAATCAAATACATTCTTCGTCTAGATTACAAATTCCGGAGAATAGAAAATACAAAATCAATAATTCAATACTAAAACATTACGAAAAGCTTATTTAGGGTAATTTATCGTAGCATCATTTATATAATTTCTATGTAGTAAATACTACTATGGTAGATAAAATCAGTTCACTGGGTTATTTTTCGCAGGACAAAGAGATTTAATGGCTTCAAAATTGCCACATTTAAGTATGTAATATGGAACAACACAACAACGAGAGCATTATGCGCACATAAGTAAATCACCTCAGCGTGAATACAAATAATAAACGTAACAAGGTGCATGGTATGAGCCAGAGCCGGTAAGTACGTATCCTCCGGAAATTTTTCTTATTGCTTGCGTCTAATTCCCAAGGAACTGACATATACTGACTTTCCTGACCCTATTAACTGTAAACATCCTTGCGAGTATTTAAAATATTCGATAGAGATTCGTTCAATCAAGAACAACAGTTAGGAATAAGAAAAAGGCTGCTATGAAATCAATCCTGACTTCCTGGAAAAAACTAATCAATGCTAAGATACCGGTGTCTTTTCAAACCATTCTGAAACGAAATCTTTGTATATGTTGTTGTTGTTAATGAGTATCCATTCGTAATTTCAATTATCACCTATTCATTCAAGCTTGAAGACTATATACTCATCCTACAAATAGCGGATTACGATTTGCACGATACATTTCTACCACCCTTACTAAAACTGAATTCGTTATCAGTTCACATATCCAAAATTTAAAATCACAGTTTCTACATTATTCTCTCATCTCACTGATCCAACCTACTACTAATACTTCAAACTGCACTTCATAAAGCGAATACTAGAACTCGAAACGATTATTTGCTAATGGCTTGTATTAGGCATAGGGAGCTGCTTCGACCGAATTAGTAAATACTACCAGGTGCTCATAACCATGTATAGCTTCACGATAAACTTTTAGATACTTATAACACTTATTGATATTTTTCTTGTACGATTCCTTTGCAGCAGTAACATAGCTGATGTAGATACTTCTACATTGCAAAACCCTACTTCATCTTCTATACAATAACACGCGCTAGTAAATAGCAATTAGGCCGTAGCAATTTTTCCCTGAAGGCAACATTCAATTTCTATGTAAACATACTACTAATTATTTGTGTGTACACGGAAAAATATCATATTTCATAGTTGTTCGCCGACCGAGTAATTCTGGGAAAGAAATTGTGATCTCAAACAATACATAAATCATTTCGGGACTTCCGTTTTTGATAATTAACAAAAATAATGTAATACAGCTAAAAAGTAAGGAACTTGCAGATGTCAGCAGCATGCATTAGAATGTTTGCATTGCTGAACTCCTAGATTATCAGTAAAAATATTAACAATAAACAAAATTGTAGAATCAGGCTTCTAAATGCTGGAATAACTGTAAATAAGCACTGTACCCAAACCCAAAAAGATAGGTAATAAAAACTAAATCAATTTTTAAACAATAGATAGTTCGATACTTCAATTTGCAAGACGATATAACTAAGATCTAAGATACATTCTTACGATACTGCTCACTAAAAAGTGTTTATTAACCACATCTACGCTACGATCGGAATTTTAATCACGAGAACCAATTTGGGATTAATATCGAGTAAGATAAAGTTCACCTTTAAATAATAATAAAATTATTATTATTCGTACTCCAGTGTGAGCAATGAGCAAAGCATTGTAATAAATAAAAAGGAAAGAAGAATAGCTCTATGTAGTAGTGTTGTGGTATACACATCCACCACAGAAAAAACGTCCCTGCTATATTAATCGTGCAACTGAATTTATTTTTCCTTTGTGAACAATTTAAATACTGTTTATAGAAGAACGTCTTTCCAAAATGGGTTTCCATTCAAGGATGATTGAAACTAGGGAAATATTTTACGCATGGATTTAATTTATTCCTAAATTATAGGAAACCTGATTACGCTAGTGCCAGCAAAATATTTACATGGACGAAGATCACAACGAATCCAATTTTATAATCAAACCGAATACGAGTACACAAATAATCTGACTTAACTCGGTCGGACTATTCGAAGGAACATATATTTTTAGAGTATCTACTGTTATAACAACCGATACAAATGAGTTTTATACAAGTGATAATGTGATAATTATCGGGGAAGTAGATCAAGTTCCCTCCTTAGAATATTTGGTTTCTAGCTAAACCTATTTTGAAAATACACGAAACAATTCCCAAGAAAAGCCTTACAACTTCATCAAAAATAGCATATCTCTTTCAGCCTATTCAGTTGGAAGTACACGTCCCGTGGTCTCCGGTTTTCTTTCGATTACACTGTACTTAAGCAATGTATGCTACATTTACAATAAATTACTTATCTTCATCGCCTGTTTCCACATCTCTCAGTTTACCAAATATTCTACCGTTTTTAAATCCTCTCCATTACGAAATTACTTCAAATTTTAGCATTATTGTAGGAGAAATTCTTCTCTTTAAGTCTTTTCGAAAATAATTTTTGACTCAATGTGAAGGAGAAGATTTCAAATAATGACAGACTTAACGTATGGCCTCACGAATCTTAATTATTATTGTACAACTTTTCTCAGCAAGTGGAAACTGTACGCTGTACCAAAATATTGAAGTAAGAATCGAATGTAAGCAGAGTATTATAAGATTAAAGAGCATTAGAATACAAGTTTGCTCTGAATTTACATAAAGAAAATCAAGATTTCCATATAAGTACAAATATATAGCATTAAAATGACTAGAAATTCTTAAAGGAAATTAGCATCCGAAGAACAGTAACAAAAAACATCTTTAAAAAAAATAAATAACCTGCTTCAGCGCAACTACTGTAAATAGGTACTATATATAGGGAGATTACACTCAGAACATCCATTAGTACTTCAACTGAATATAGAAGAGACCACATGTGCATGTATCCTACGAACTGCTTCTGAACAACGTGAATATCCCCTACACTGCACGATCATGAATGGACCAACTTATCTGGGGCAAGATTTTGGAGGAGCAGAATTAAGCTGCTATTGCTAAGATAAGTGAAAAACAAACATAATTACTATAATTATTATCATGTACAATAAGAAAACTATAAAGAAACTTAAACAGAACTACTTTGGTCCTTTCCAATAACTACCACTCCATGGGAGCAGGGAATGATTAAAGGAAGTATTACTAAATTTATATTACCAAACTCTAATTCGCGGATCTCTGAATTTAGAAACTTGATTATGAGTAAAATCTTAATTAATTAAATTAATGTACTGTTTATCCTCGAACTTCATATGAAACAAAATAAAAATCCTATCAGTAGAAATTTTCCTACCATATTGCCGGAATTAGAGTCGAAGTTTGAAAAACAATATTCAATATTCTGAATATTCTATTGAGATTCCTTTCCGTGAAATATTTCAACGCAGGCAGGAAGAAATATTATCATCAGGGCTAAGTTTTGCATTGTTTGATGGTGATGATTCACCGCAAAGAGGTTGTAATAATGATTTTGTTGTTGTCTTGGAAGTTCCGGCTGAATTTAAGAAAGCGGACGGAGTCGAACCGTCAATGCGTCCCAAAAAATCGGAGGGAGCCCAGCCTTCGATGGGTTCGGTATCTTCAGCTAAAAGAGCAATGTTGATTTACAGTACATCTTTAATGTAACTAATATTTAGATGAGATATTTTCTAGCGTGCAATACTTAAATAATTACCTGTTGACGAAACAAACCACCAGCCAGCACAACCAGTCTTCCGAAGAATTAGAATATCGCCCTCTTTGAATGAAATTTCGGCTGACCCCACGGCATTATAGTCAGCTAAAGCGACATACTTCGGTCCGTTTTCAATACTTTCACCATTTCCATAATTTCCGAGTGCGTAGCTTTCTTCTTCATCGCTGTTCGACATGTCCGAACTACCATCATCTTCACCCTCGCCATCACCCGACGTTCTACTTCTAGGTCTAGTATCTGAAGCTACCCAAGAAGAAGTTTGACGAAGCGGCCTGCAAGGCATAAGATATTATATGACTTTAAACTTTAACTACTAATGATACCTTATGTCTATATTTTTTATTTGCTATAAACATTTCAAGTTGAGATTTTAATCAAACAGTACCGATGACTGGTGGAAGTTGTTCTCCAGCCGTTAATTGTCATTCCTTTATTGTGTGTCATCATTTTGTGACGCTTGGATGTTATACTCGAAGACATGCCTAATCCACTGATGCTCTTGGTTACTCGGAGGGATTCCAACTGTTCCATTAATAGTTTTTTAATCGACTGAACCCACATATCTTTACTATCCGTTGTTTCCGCTTGTAAAATAAAAACTTTTAGACGTCCCTGAATCCAAATTTCAAACTTCTTTGATGATCCAGAACCTCGTAATACCTCTGTGAGGCCAATTTCAGATAAACTAATTTTGTTTTTAAAATACAATGAGGTAGACTTTGGATCTTTATCCTTTTTGCATATTAAAATGGATTTTTGATACAGGAACAAGTGGCGTTGATGACCCTTTAAACGTAAACGATCTTTCTTCGTTTCCGTCCACAACATAAACGATCCTTGTAGTAGTAGAGGACCTTCATCTTGGAGTCGGGTCTAAGCAGAACATTCAATTTAATCATGAACTACGTATGTTCGAGATTTTGAAGAATTGGCCAGCTAAGAAATCACATTACACTTACGGGATAGCCAACGATGGACAGTTGAAGCATGCCGTCGTTAACGCATCGGAGTACCACTAGCATGTGATCCAATGCATCTAATAGTACTGGATAGCCCTCACAGCCTTCTGAATATTTCAGCAAGTCCTGTAATATAAGACGTATATAATTTTTAACTGATTGTGAGCTGAGGACGCTGAGGTCAACCATTTTAGATGATTGTGGTAACCGCAAAATAACGGACATTGTGGCGTTTACTCATTTTGGGGGAAACTGTTAAAAAATCAATAAGTTGTATTTACTTTTAAAAGTAGCTGGTACTTGGTGATTCGTTGCACTGGTTTTAAAAGGTAAGCTCCCAAAGGTAATTTATGGTTCAATCTTTGTCGGCAAGCGACAAACCAGGCATGATTCTCACCAATCTCTTTACGCAAAGCCTCCGAGGCTGGTAATAGTTGGCAGTAACGACTGTATTGAGTTAAGAAGTCCAGATTCTGGGATACACGAAAAGATTTTTTTCAGCACATTAAAATAAACCTTTCTACTTACTCCCGCTCTCGCATCGAAATAAATATTTTTAGCAGTAATTAAACGCCATTGTCTCAAATCCTTGGATTTAGTTAATGAAGTACTAATGAATATTTACTCGCTGTATGAAGCACAATCCCACGAGCTCAACCGATTCTATGCAATTCGACAAATCTGGTAAGAATTTTTGAGAATGAAATTCATGTATGTCGTCTAAATTTCCCAGAAGGACATTCATCGGATTCAATTTGGCGAACTTATCAGGTTTACTTGGATCTTCTTGTGTTTGAAGTTGCTTGGGTAGCAATTTTTTCAGTTCCAAATTTTTAACTCCGTCTATGTAGCCCTGAAAATATTATACATGCATTATCTTACTAACAACTCTAAACATGGAAAATATCTTCAAGTTGCCTCTAAAGTAAAAGTTGATGGAAATTATTTTCTGTTAATACAGATATACACAATATGTAGGTTTAAATTAAAGCTTACGGCTTACATTTAGGATGTCCCCCATTTCATTTACATAAGTCCTTTCCGTATGTAAGAGTTCCTTCAGGACATGACCTCTCTTTATACGTCTACTTTCTACATTTTCCTCCGAATATTTGCCGTTGCCAATTGAACTATGTAACACACCATCAAGAGACAGTGTAGACGAGGCAGACTTCAATTTCTCGCAGTCGCCAGGAAAATCATTTTTCCCGGTTTCTTCCAACTGAGAAGTAGACTTCGCAGATTTCAATTCAGGCGGTGGGTACAACCCAAAGGACGCTGCGGATGCGCTGGATGTTGATCCCGAATTCCGACGTAATTTACCTTTGCTTATATGCTGAACAATTGATGCCTTCTTTTTTGTTAACATTGACTGTAAATCCTCCACCCGCTTATGCACCTTCAGGAAGCAATCCATGAGCACAAATTAATTACTGCTATTTTTCTAAATCTTCGCTCTGATAAGTGCTTTTTACTCCAACGAGTGCTTTTAAATTATCAATATTTGAATAATTTACCTGCTTGAGAAGATTTTTTGACTGTGTAGTTGTAGCAGAACTAAGAAAATTTTTTGATGCCGAAATTTCGTCAGAAATACTTTGTACAATTTCCAGAAACGCGTCTATTTTTTTAATCAAAACTCCCGAATCAACTGCATCCTCTAACTGGTCTGAGGACTGCTGGGTCGACATCAAATCCATTCCCTCTGCACACAGTTTGTTCGCCTAAAATTGATCAAGACTTCATTTTCAGCAAAATAACTTGTTTCCCGAAAAGATAAAGTATATAATATATACAAGCTTATATAATTATATAATATATACAATAAATACGTGAAATGAAAAATCAATTTAGTAGCAATAGTACGGTTTTACCCTTTCTATGGTTGACTGAATTTGACGCCATTCTTTTTGAGTTTGAACTTTTTCTTCCAATATGAAACGAAAATGCATGGTCATTCTTTTAAGTTCGATACATTTAGGCTCTACCGTGTCAATAGCAGAGGGGTTATTCGCTGCAATAACTCTGCCAACAATTTCCAGTTCGCTCGCACGATTGATATCTTCGTTGGCAGTTTCTTGAAACTTCAACGTTTCCTCTATTATTGCATCAGTAGCGATGACACTATCCCCCATATCGGGTAAAGAATTTAATGTTTTCACGTTTAAATCAAACGCGCCCTGCACAATAACAATGGGCAACATTAGTTAGCTTTATAAAGTTAAACTAGAAAAAAAGAAAAAAAGTTTGAATCGAATCACGTAGTGAACACCCTAACATAGAGTGTTCCCAATTAACTAATAAAAATAAAATACCTGCAATTCCTTGAAATCCTGTTCAAATCTCCGCAATTTCAGGCACTGCTCAAGTCCAATTCTTTCTTTTGTCCAAAATTCTTGGAAAAGACGAGATGTATCGTCTATTTGTAATATAAATCTTTCAACGGAGATTACATTAATTACTTGAACCGAGCTCGAAGTGTGAAGATTGTTGGGTGAATGAGCACTGGGTAACTTTGTTTGTTCAAAGCTATCATTTCCTCTTTTGATCCTCCGCAGTAAATTCTCTCCATGGTCAGAGGCTAGCTTTAACTCTTCTAGCAAGCGGTGGCATTCAGTTGTCTGCAAATACAATGACAAGCTACAACTGCCACGTCGAAATTGCAGTCGTAAATTTAACGAGGCATCATAAAACAAAATAATCTCTTTACAGTGCATAAGAAATCTTACTTTCATGTCAATAAGTTCTTCTGTCGACACAACATCGTTTGGATACTCCATGTCGTGAAACGAGTCTGTAAAACTTTTTAAATCCTTCGATAGGACATGAAGAGCTATCCCGAAAGCCTCAACTTCAATTCGCTGCTGCACCCATTTAACTTTATCGTAACGTATGAGTCCACCAAAATCTTCTGTAAGTTGACTTGAGTCAATGAAAATTAAAAGGTCAGATACACTGTTGCAAACTGTTAAGTGAAATCGCAGATTTTCGGTTCGAAAAAGTTTGGAGGAAACTTCCGAGAGTGCCTTTTGAAGAAAACTCATGGGGCGCAATACGAAAACTCTATGAATCAGGCCAGGAAAATAACTCTGCAAGACATGGAATTTAGAAAAGGATTACGATTAAATTGACTAGTTGAGAAATCAATGCAAAAATTCAAAAACAAAACTTACAGATATGCGCAGCAAAGTTGACTTTACTGAATTCCATTTGTCATTCCGACGGTCAACCACCAATACAAATCCGGATTCTGACTCTTGCATCCTGTGAAGTTACAGAAATTTCATTTCACAACGCCATCCCATTTCCCATACGGAATCTCATAACATGGGAAAACAGAGAACTCAAGGTTGCATCGCTTCCGAGGCCAGCAAAACTTAATTATAAGTTAAGCCGAAAAATATCGACTCTTTATGTATAAATTTTCAAACAAACTGTAATGCATAGTCGGCATATGAAAACTATAGTTTTTAATTCCAAACACAACTAAGCGATTCGGTATACTATAGTAATCATCTAGAATCCATACACGTAAGTACGAATCCATAAGTACTACAATATTTTCTTGAATAAACTGTTGCGTTCATTTTTCCTGCTATCATTTGCGTTACAAAACCATTTCAATTACGTATTAGAACGCGATCGGAATTAAATCAGTCTTTTCTTTGCAGAAAATTGGCAGAATTTTAAAAGATTAGCGCCTCAAAAAGTTATGCTTGTATGAAAAACAAATTTGTATATGAATGTCTGCCTCAGCCTTATTCATTGGATTAAAGATTCAATGTTGCATCAGATCTAGGAGTTCAAGTCATTGCCATGAATTTTTTTAAAACTCACGGAGGAACAGATGTTAGGTAAACCATAAGACGTCGGTAATCATTTTCAGCCAGCAAATGAAAATTTCCTCTGTCAGGGAATATAATGATATAACGGTCATCGAGAGATTTGGCACCAGTAAGGACTGCGAATTCTTGGTACAACAGATCAAATACATCTTGGGTCGTTACAGGCTTCGAGCCCGAATTCATACCCCCCTGCCCTGTATTTGCAGATTCCATAGCTTCTATGATAACAAAGAAGATGCAATCAATTCATGTAATCGAAACAGAATTCACAAACCAAAACCTGAAACAGCACTACAACCACAACGCCGGTTAACATGATATAAAATTTGCTACGAGCAAAAGTACCAACAATCAAACTTACGAAGAAGAGTAGGCAAACTTCTTCCTAACGCTTTTCTGGCACTTGCTGACTTATTTTTAGTTTGATGACATGACGAAAATTCGGGGTCTATCACGACTGTATCCGTGAAGCCTGAAGGATTTAAACTATTAGGGAAAAATTCACCACAACTCAGTCTACTAATCCTATTATTTGCACTTGAACAATGTCTAGTAACTCCACTGAAAGAATCTGGAAAGGAAGACGTAGAATCCCTGGAATTATCGAAACATTCGCCGGAGCTGTCACGATTTGATGATCGAAAATGGTCATTCCCATTTTCATGAAGTTGCTCAACATGCCTCCGGATGAACTCCACCGAGGATTCTTGATCCGTGGAGTTTCTCGACGGAAATTCTCCCGAAATTGTGACACAAGAAGGAGTCGGTGATGAAGGGACTTTAATATTTTCTGCTTGACTTTGCTGACTTTGGTAGAAATTAAAAGCACCGACAAAGAATGATCCTGGATGAAATTCTTCATTGGGGGTAGGTGTTTCAGCCGGTGACGTTCCAATGAAAACGGAATTCAATGTTGACGATACACTTAATCGCGATCGCGGGTAAGATAAAATATTCGCCAAATGCTGCTTACTCAATAAATTAGTGAACGAGTACCATTTCCTAGGTTTAGATTGGGAACTAAATTCAGTAGATGAGGACGTCGAAGAGGATGAATTTCTATTGACGGACGAACTCCGACTAGCACGCCCATTCACTACACCCCGAGAAGCGGATGACGAACTTCTTGCCGGGGAAAAATTTAAGGACTTTGAAGACGCTTGCGATCGAAATCTGTCAAGGAATGTATGGCTTTCATTTGATAATACGCGGTTTCTTCTTGGAAAGCGGTAGCTATTATCCCCAACTGCAGCTCCTGTAAATCTACCAGGTGGGAATTCTTTAATAGTTGGTGATCGGCAATCATTGTGCTTATTACTGGGACAACTGACTTCACGCTTTTTCTCTGATTCTTCTTGAAACTCAAACACGTACTGATCATGGTCTTGGTCACATTCGAACACTAAATTATCGGCCATTCACCACATCTGTCCTTGATTTCCTTCCTGCAAAAAGACAAAATAACAGCTTATTCTTACAAATCATAATTTTCAAGTTCTGAGAGAATGTTAATTCGCTCCAAAACTGAACGTTGTAGAAAAAAAATAAGTGAACTATAAAGACAGTTATTACATTTTAACCCTCTAATATCACTATTAAGTGAAATCCTCCAAACTATCACATGTACCCCTCACTCTCACCAGACCGACAACCAAAAACTTTGCATTACTTTACTAATAGACAAGATATTTGAAAAGTAAATTTTATTATTGATTTGTTGCCATCCCGTAAGTACAAAAGCTGATCGCTTTCTTATATGTTTATTTTCAGAAGTGAATAGACAAATGACTGCAAATCTGCACTTGCACTACAGACATAAGCAGAAGTGACACCGCACTGCGAATTTATTCAATAGCTAATAGTCTGGGTGAACATCTGAAGAGGAGTATAGCACTCCCTAACAGTTTGCAGTTATTCATTCTAAACATCTTTGATAGTTTTGATACCACAAAAAATCTCACAAAATGCAATCCTTCAACTTTTACCACATAATATCTTGAGTAATATTTTAATTTGTATCAGTACTTAGATCAGCCAAAATCTGTGTGACCCTTCTCCCATCCTACAATACAGCCGAAATAAAATTAAGTCAATCAAATACAACAGTTTTCCTATTCTAACATGCACAAATACACACTATACCACGTTACGGCCCCCGCAATGCAGCAACTAAAGTATTTACCCTAACACAGTTGTTTCAATCCTACAATCATGCTAACTGATTATGCATTCTCAGTATTGCAACACAAAAATTATTCCAAAGTTATAAAAAACTTCATGTGGTCTCGCTTCCGCATACATACACTTATTACTTACACTTTCAAATACATACAATTTACAAAAAGAGTTTTGCTTCAATTTAAACTATAATGAAGAGACATATACTTAATCGCATGTAATAAAAATAAACACATGCGGCACTTCGGCACTTAGAGAATAATATATGTTGACACTAACTTCGTACAAAATCGTTCCACGCTTACACACATATACACAATGTAGTGCTTGTGTATAGCGACCTAAAAGGAAACAACTCCAGCTACTCTTTTATTATTTATTAAGCCAAAGTGTAATTTGCTTTTAGTCCCGTATAGAATGTGGACTCCACATCAGGCACTAAACCACGAAGTCACGAGCGGGGGGTACAAAGCCATGACATGTACCCTCCGGAAATTGAATTTTAAA
>JAQFXU010002124.1:0-22756 GCA_034693705.1 Spatulosminthurus flaviceps
TGCTGTTTGTGCACATTGCACATCTTCGCGTCGTTTAGTTTGAAATTGTTCCTTCTCTGCTGGGGTTTTTAGTTTTAGTTTTGTTTTGTCCTTTCATAGTTATAACAACAAGTGATTGTTATAGTTTAGTTTTTTCTCTAGATCGCATTTAGTTATTGTTCTAGTTTGGTTCTTCGTGCCAAGCTTAGTTCTTGTTTTGTTCCACGAACAGAACAATTTCAGCTGTGAAATAACAATCCGAATCCGAACTTATATTACACCACTACCGGTAATAACCAAAATTAGCCGTTGGCGTGGACAAAAAAGTAGAAGAATGGAATGAATTGGCTTTTCATAATAAATTACAATTCATTCCCGTATCCAGTGAAAACCGGCAAAATCCTGTTATTAGCGCTGGCTTGGACTTTATCAATACATTCTGGCTTTTTTCCAACCCTGTAGTCATTGTATACAATATTTTTCCCACTATTAAAAATCGCAAATTTCATTATCTAACTTAAACTAAATAATAACGAATGAGTCCGCTATAAGCTTATAATCAGAAAACATTCCATGGTCCCTTGAGTTTCTAGTATACTAGTTTTTTACTGTATTTCTTTAGTACTGCTTTCCCTTCTATTTCGTAAATAAAAATAACCATGAGTGTCCTCATATGCAATCATATACAGATAAAACAAGAAAGATATGCTCACCCCGCAGCTATCAAAAAGTAGCCAGAAGGAAAAAGGGAGATCTTAAGGGTCTGTGAACTTGCAAAGGAAGAAGCAAAACAATGTCAGAGAATTGCTTCCATTCTAATTATGTAATCATTTGCGTGGGACAAAATGGTTTCGTCCCCTAGTGAGTGAGCAATTTAGATTTTATTATTAACCACAGTGTATGGAAGTGGTAGGTTTGTGTATGTGGAGTAGAAAAAAGGATGAAAACTCTACGCTTCCTCATATTCACTTTGTCTTGCAAAATTCTTGTCGAGGTTTGCTATTTTCCCCAGCGCTTTCCTTTAATTTACATTGTACATACTCTCTCCCTTTCTTCCCGCATTCTCTCAACGCCCTTTGCACCGAGTAAATCGGAAATGCTCTACCTCTCCACAGCATGAGTCTATTTGAGAGAAGAAAAGGAAACGATAGGATGCAGAGATTTCCTTTAAAGTTTTCTCCGTCCTGAGTTTTCTCTCTCTCTCTCTCTTTCTAATGTTCACTTAGTGAACTCCTCAATTAATCCAATAGTATTTCTCAGACATTGTTTTCCACCCTGCTTTTTACCCCTCCCACCTTTACGTACAAGCTCTTCTTTGAAACCCGACCCACCGTTCCTTTTCTCTTTATACTCGAGAACCTCCAACTACCAAACATATCTAATAAAGGAGTGCATAAAAGGAAATGTTTCATAACCTTTTTTATTTTTCTCCTCAAAATCTTCCTATCATTTTCCATAGCATCCGAGCAGCTCAAGAAAATTGCAAGATTTGATATTTTTTAGAATCATCAAACTTTTTTCTACAACACTCATTTTGAAACAGCTACACACATATACATTACATAATATCCAAAGTTTTTTTTCTTATTAGACCATGATTTTTTTATCAATTTTTGAAGATGATTGGATCCATCCCGGGAAAATTCTGGGATTCGAGGAAACTTCCCAGAGAATGGAATTAAATAATGAAGTGCATGAAACGTGGAGCAATACTGAGAGCGAAAGGAGCTTCATTTCTCCCTGAACAATAGAATAATGTGACCGGACACACAGTAGTAAAATTCGTGCGTTTACTACAATATATCCAGAGATTTGATGGAAAACAACGAGGATCATCTTCATATCATGTATCCTCCAACTACTAATGAACAGTGTATAATTAAGCCCTTTTCTATTATTCTTCCGTCATATTAATTTCAAAGGTTTTTCTTCTCAATCATTATATTTCCCGATTTCTATTAATGATGAAGGTTACTATTCAAGGAAAATCTACGAGGAAATTTTCTATAAGGTTTCAATATGTATTCCTTCTCTATTTCCAATTTCCCTCTATATTATGAGAAAACAGTGAAAGTGCCATTGCTTTTAGCTACGCATTAGTTGTAATTTATTCAAATGTTGAAGGTTTTTTCCCAAACAACAACTTCTATCTTCCTCTTTCAATGTTCCGTCCCTTATGGCTATTCCCTGAATAAAGTTACATATACTACGAATGTAATTTTATGTGCACACTTACTGGGCGCTGGATGTAGGAAAGTTTATAGTGGAAAACCTGAATGGTAGGGATTTTTCCTGTGAAGTCGAAGGAGAAAGCCGAAGAAATTGACATTAGAGATTCATTACAGGAGGAATTCCAGTTGACAAGAGGGGGTCTACGAGTAAAGGGTTTGATGCAGACATAATTTCCTACAGTTAAGGTCCTTGAGTAGGAAGGCTTTTTTTTCCAAAGGATTTCACGTAAATCGGTTAAGGGGGGGGTTAGGAGGAGAGATAGGGGAAAAGGGATGAAGGTGGTAGAAGTTAGGAAATGGATAACTCTGTGACAATGAGGAGATTTCCTTAGGTAGTAGAGAGAGAGAGAGAGAGAGAGAGAGAGAGAGAGACATGCAAGGAGAAGAGAGCGGGCGTGTATAGATAAAGGCAATGGAGTAAATAATGGTCGGGCTATGTGAATTATTGTGGTGAGAATGGCTCCTCTCTTTGTGTCGTCCATATGGGTGAAAGTAGCTAGGTATAATTTTGGTGGTACTGGGCCTACAAGGGGATGAGATGCCGGGGATTATTTTGCATGTGCAAAATATAATGTGTCCGCTGTACTCGTATAGACAGACAGTCTATGGGCAAAAGGAAAAGACGGTGGGATCCACGGACACACAATAAGTAGGCGAAGGGAGGCCTATAGAGTGGTGTGGCAGGGACAAAAGTAAACTTTTGTTTTATGACAAATTTACGATCTATTCTCAACCAATGAAAGATCCAGTATAGAGCAACTGCCCTAATCCTTATGGAAGACAGGGGATCCTTGTTGCGTATCTGATACGCTCTTGTATTATGATGAGACTACGAAATACATACGAAATGTCATACATAGACATTGTAGCCTGCTATTATGTTAACGTACATATCCCTTATAGTACATGACATTATTATCTCTTTATGACCATACCCTTGTCCCAACTTACGCACATGACATCCTAGACGACCTTACATGTTTACATGGCGTTAGTATAACTCCAGCTCCCACACACATATAGCTCTCCGAGCCTTCCAGCGATAAACCCTGGGTTAGTGCAGGTAGCTGGGTTTTCACATCTCTCCGGGAGTTTCCCTAAATAAATTTTCTCCCTCTGTACATATGTTTATATACATACATGTAAAGAATAAAATAGAAGAAACACTACGATGAGCATTGGATGAAACTTGGGATTTTCCAGCCACGCTCCACAAACCTTCATCTTTTTCCTCTCCACTACAGAGAATGAGCACGGCTGCCGAATGTAAAATTTAATCCTAGCAAATTCTTCCAATCAACCAGACTCCACTTACTTGTATCAAATATATAGATAGATTCTCTAGATATGTGCTACAAGAATATAAGGATAGGGACTTGTCGAATAAGTTTAGCTGAAAGCTTTAACTTGTCGTAAGAGAGAAAGAGGAGAAAGAAAACTCTCCTGCACGACCAGCAAGAATGCATGTGTGAACTAAATAGAAAGGATAAAAACTATCCCAAGTATTACAACCATGTCAATTTAGACGTACAGGATGAAAAGTTATCAAGAAACAATCCTTATTCTCTTTTATTTTTCTACAAACAAATAGAGAGAGAGAGAGAGAGTAAAAATTTAAGCTCTTTTGAAGGGGCGAAGCTATCCAGCGGCTCAGGTAAATTCTACTACACTTGACATTTTGGTTCCACTCATAATTTATGGAACCAATATTTTCATGAATACAGTGGCTCAGTGGGCTTTATCGTTAATATTTCTACAACGCCAACTTGAAGTTCACTACTGCCCATGCATTTTAAGATACATAAGTTTAATTTCTACATAAACTCGTCATCCAATTTAGTATAATTATTCCATTATATCAACCAATATTGTAACACTTGGAACATCGTCAAAAATATTCTCTCTATTGACTGTGACCATACCGTTCCTAGGAATAAGTTTACTATTAGCTTCGCCCCTTAATGACTATAGTAACTCTATTTTTATAGTGCTTAAAAGTTTTAAATTATTTTATACTTGAAGCTTCAAAAATAAATATTGTTGATGATAAATATGAACTGGACAAAGTTTAGGACTCACAAGGCTGATTTGTGGTCAACTTTACGGAAATTTCGGCCGATGCAGCTGAAATTGACAGGGGATTTGAATTTGTCCTGATGGAAGGGAAATTCTGGCCAATGGAACTGAAATTTTTGCCGATGATGCAATCTACATTTTAGCTCTGAAATTTCTCTATTCATCGTGAATATATGACCAAGAACTTGTAAATCTTTTGTATCCCTTCTTCTATATGCTCACCCATCTGGATCTTCTTTCAATCCTCCCCCGCTAAGTCAATAATAATTACTATGTGAGTGATGCAAAACTGCACTTATGAACTACAAATTGATTATTTTCACTCCTCATAGCTATCCAAGAATCGTGCCTAACTTCTCTTTTATTAGAAACTTGTCATTTAAAAGTAAAAGTTGGAGCGAACCCTCTGCTCTCTCTCTCTCTCTATCTCTATCTAACTTATAATTAGTTATCTCTTATCCATCAAAGCAACCTTAGTTGATATGAACTTGGTCATTCTTGTGTTGTGATCAGCCTATCTCAAAGTTTGTGAACAAATTTTCTCCTTCAACTCTTTCTTCACAGTCTTTCCCCCAACAATTCCTATATGCTTTACTTGAAATAGCTATATCCTACCCACTCTACTGTAAATAATATACCTATAGATCTACTCCTAATTTCAATTTGAAGCATAATAGAATTCCTGATGGATTGTTCTAATATGAATTTCAATGAAAAATTAAGTCAATCAAGGGATGGAATTCATCTATTTTATTCCTACATCCTGACACTTGTATTTTACGCCTCACAGCTCACCCTCCTTCCTTGCCTCTTGAAAAGCTTCGTCTTAATTCCTTAGCATGTTTGTACGCACTAATGCATTGCACATGGTAAAATTACTATATTAATTCTAAAAGCTGGAGATTAAGATGATAATTAATGCTTTGGTTAATGAAGCTATTATTCTAATGCATTACACCTTGCAACTCCCTTATATTTTCTCTCATTCATCATAAATCCTACACATCCTGCTTTCCTCAGCATTTTTTCAAGTAAAACCAATTTTTCCTTTCGGGCTCACAATCACTATATCTCCAATGTATATGTACATGTAGATGGATAAAGTCAAGCCATCCTCAACAAGGATTTATACTGTCAAGTAGATTTTCTAATCCTTCCACTTTTTCACTTCATAATTGACTTATCTCTGATTATTTGTCACACGTGCACACATTTTATAAAGAAACTCTCACGACTATGCTAAAGTTGCATGTAATATGTTAAATATAAAATACACACGTCCTGAGCTTTGTATTTTTTCCCTTCAAAATTGTATATCTCTGTCTTAAGCAGATCCATTAATTACAGTTGCCCTAAATCCTAGTAAAATATCCCTTGAAATTACACCAACTGAAAGAATATCCATACACAAATATCAATAGTAAATTAAAGTTGAATTCTAAATTGTAATTATTACAAAACGTGAAAACATCCTTGAGGGAAAATTAGTCTTTAAATTTGACATTCTAAAGTATAACCTATCGCTGGGGCTAGGAAGACAGGAGGAAAGATAGAAAGAAAATTGAGGAAGCCGAAGGGCCGGCCGGTTAGCTGTACTCTACTCTATATTAAAGCAACATATATCTCTATGTAATGATTTGAGTAAGGAAAGGTTAAGAAAATAGCTCATCTCTTAGCACAGGTCTCTATTCCCCTCCATAGTCAGTCAGCGGAATATGACTTAAGATTGAATCGCTAGCCACTCTACACACTACTACTACTACTACTACTACTACTACTACTACTACTACCAAAGGAATCGAAATCAATTACTCTGTGGCTTCGCATTGGCAATACTAGCCAAAGTAATCTATTTCTTGGGAAAGAGTTTCTCTCGTTGTATGTGTGCAGGTGCTGGAGCCCCATGATATACATGTACACATATAAATTGATCACTGGCAACCCTACCGCTACCCAGAACAAACTCATAATGATTTAGGACTATAGCCTCCATACACCATGCCAGGAACCCACAGTAACTCTACAGGATACCACATAAAATGTGTAAAAGGCTCTAGTAGACATAACTACATAGAGAGGAGGAGGAGGAAGGTAGAAAAAACTTGAATATTATTAGTTTAATTCATACTACATTTTAGATAATGCTAGGGTCGCTACTACTCGTAGTAAATGCATCCTACAAACCTGGAAAAATATATTCTCCGGGTTTTATAGTAGTTAGGGCGAAAAAAAAAACTTTTTCCCTTTAAATTACAACACACATTCAGATTATAGGGACTAAAAGTAGAGAATTCAGTGAAAATGCTAGAGTATTTGAGGTACGGAGATAAAACGTATAGGAGAGTAAGAGAGAGAGAGAGAGAGGGAGAAATGGAAAAGAGAGTGTGTGAGAAAGGAGGGAAAGGAAAAGGATATTGAATGACCAAAAACTTGAACCTACAATGGGCCAGATAGAAGAGCCATGTATGAATTATAGTCTATGCCTGGGAGTAAAGTTATAAGTAGTTTTGTCATATATTTTTCAAACTTTATACCTATAAATATTGGTTCGAGAAGAATGGATCAATAGACGACGACTCTCTCTTGCTCTCTCTGTCTTACCTACCTTACCGGCAGGCAAATAAATTCAATCTGCAGCTCATTTTATGTAGAGACAAGTTCCGTTATGGACACACCATCATATCGTCCTTTACCTTTCACACTCTTCCTCAAACTCTCTCTCTCTCTTTCTCTACTCCTAACAGTATATTCTTTACTTTTCCACGTCCATCCACTTGGCTAAGCTTTCCCTCATATTTTCACCTTGCCCCTTCCAAGCTTCCTTTTTTTTCTTTTCTCTTACTTTCTCCTTTTACTTTCCGCTTGGTGGAAAAAAATTTGTAGTATCCTGATCATATCAGTGTCATGTCATATTCTTCTTCTCTTCAAATATAATTTCTAATGTGGTACATAGGAGATTTTTTTTCCTTGTGGGATAGCCAACTAAAATTTTCTGAGTATAAGGCTTTTTTATGATCAAATCCTTTTCCTATGGTTTACGTAGAGCCAGTGGTGAAAGTACTGGTAGAGTTGATGGAGTTTATATGTGACTCACTCAATGCCTCTCTCTCTCTCTCTCTTTCTCTGTTCCTCATGGTTGTGTGTGTGTAAATGCATGCAAAGCAATTTCAATGATTATATACTCAATAGTTATATTACGTGACTTTCCTTTATCGTCGCAAATGATTATAGATTGCAACACGGATACACCTTTTGACTATTCAATCCCGCTATGTCTTTCCAAGTACTTCTTTTTTTTACTACCAGCTGGACACAATCATTTCAAATTGAAGATCATCTTTTCCTTTCCCTCTGGAATAGTACATATACATATCCTCATATAGTTGGTCTGGACAAGGCCTATGAGTGATAGATACTACTATTTCTACATATACATTATAAAAAGAAATGACTTCCTTTGAGTATTTGCGTAACCCTTACATTACAATAGATGAATCAAAACTGTCTTTTTTATTTCAAAATAGCCTCTCCCCCTCTCTGCATAATAGGAGAATCATGGGTGTGTATGTACAACTGGAGAGAGAGAGAGCATCTACATGGAGAATTATGACATGACTTTGAAAGATTACGTTTCTGACTTACATATGGGGAGCAATTATTATTATTATTACGGTATATAGGTATATATGGGACTGAGAGATAGGGAAAGTAGTAAAAATGAAATGCTACGTAGTAGTTTGAATTTCCGCTAAGAACTTTCCCTAAAAATTAGTTATTGATTTTTCCCATCCTCAATTTTCTTGCCAATTTCTCTCTCTCTCTCGAGCATATTACATCATTTAAACATTTTTTCCTCATTAAACTTACAGCGTCCTCCTCGTATTTTTAATATCCCGCTCTATAGTTCCTCACAGATATTCAAGGGAAATGTTAGCTCATCCTACCATATTTTTAGATTAGCTGTATAAGGTTTTGCCCAAATGTGATTCATTTAGGTATATAAATCAAGGTTTTTTATATTCACTTTCGAGAAATAAGTGAAAGAAGGTAGGGAATATTTCCAATTGAATTTTCCACTGGAATTTTTCTGCTTGGGAGTTCGTGACCTTTTTTGGGGGCGAAGCTTGAGGGAAGAATCCTTTTGGAATGATCTGCATGTGTCTTCGGTTCTATTGATATGAACCGAACATGCAACCAAATTAAAATGAACTTTGCAATTTTTTTGAATGTTGATAGTTGCTTATATTTGTCAAGCCAAAAATAATATTGAAGTTCATTGCTGCGGGTTAAATAATTATATCAACTACATCAAATTCCAATGCATATCATTTACCACAAATGACCTTGGATCTTAGCACGGGTGACACCTATGGAACGGGAGACTGAAAATTAAAACATATCGACATTTTGCTACATGTTCCACATAGATGGCGCATGTAGTTCTGCCTACAATTATTGTATCCAATTCTTGGCATAAAGTTTAGACTTGTAAAAAGCGCAAGCGCCATCTGTTGATTTATATTTCGTCATTAAATTCTCGTACGCATTACGACTACTGAATATTGGGAATATCGTCATACAAGGAAATGATTGTGCGCTGGATATGAAAGACTACGGAAGGTTGTGACCACAGCAGTCTTATCATAAGGTGTGATATATTTTTTAAATGTGCATTTATTTACGCCAGCGATCCCATAATTTCATTATTTTAAATGACTCAACAATATTTTTTAAATACTCGTGATTTTTTCCTACCTAATTACATTGGAAGTTTTTCCACAAGTGCACCCCGCCGACCGTCCTGAATAATTAAACAATGTACATAGATTCATCCACTGCTAATTTGTTGGCTCGTTTTAAAAGATAGTATTTGTGTGATTATGGCTGAAAATTTGGAAACAAGATGGAATGAAAAATTGACTCGGAAAAAATAATCATCAAAACATATGCTGTTAATAAAATGTAATGAGTCATGTAATTTATTGTCCTACATGAGAGAGTAATTGTTCGGATGGAATGAGCAAACTACATTGAAAAACATAGGATAATTTATAAATCTCAGGACTCAATGAGGTTCTAGTGCCAATCTGACAAGGATATTTGCAAGGGTACCGGGAAAGGGAGAGGAGGTTCGCTCCGGAAGCATACACATAATAAAAAACATCTCCAAATACAAAGTATGATGTAATAAGGTATGCTATTCTTCCAAGAAAGCATATACATACTAGGAGAAAATGAAGTAATATTTAGCAAACATACGGCCATATATGGACAACATGCTCTTTAATGTAATGGGCAAGAGCTGAGAGTGAAATGGAAATGCAATAAATCAGGGAAAGAAACCAATCTTCTCAATGATTACATTCTGTAGTTTGCTCCATGTTGACGACTAGAGTCAAATCAACCATCCTGTATATATAACTTTAGCTCTCTTTCTCTTGGCTCTCCATCTCCTTCACTCTCTAACCTTTCTTCCACACTTTTATTGCTATTTCTCACTCCCTGCCTCAACATCCTTCCTGATATATGTACTTTCCCCTACCATACACTTACAATATAAGAGGTGCCTATGCTAGCTCCATGTAAAAATACATTAGGAGGTTAGAGTCGCGCTTGTTACTATAATTTGTTGCTCACTCTGCGAGCCCTGTATGTACGTAAATGCACATACCCACGAGTGTTAAGAATAGGTCCACTAAAGGGCTTCCGCAGCATCCACCACCACGTGACAATAAGTTTCCCTGCAAGGAGGAGCCCGGTTATTCCACATATATTCAACCTCTAGAGTAGTTTCTGGTATGACCTGTCACCTGAATTTGTAGGTTACGGTCGGAGGTATTAGAGTAGGGAAGGAGGCAACCTTATGAAATTATATCTATGACTCGTGAAAAAATCCTGGGAAAGTATTATTATGGTCATTATAGTTTGGGAAAATTAATATTCAGCCAAAAGTAGAGGATCACTCTGGGGAAATAAACTGTGGCATCAAGTCCTAAGAATATCACAGTCATTTTCTCCTACTTTCTCTTTCCCTTCCTTTCACTTTCTTTTCGTATCTATAAAAATACTATTATAAATATTGTATTATGTCGGCAATAAAAAAGACTCTCTTTAGACTCGCGAATGAATTTCTCAAAAAAAGTCGAATCAATATGAAGGATTCAAAGCCCCTGTCAAGTTTCACACTATCCCATACTTTATCAATTACTTTACCAAACGAATTTAGGCAGGGAAGGTAAGAAATTTAATGGGTGAAAGTGACTAAATTGATTTGGTTTTTATCCACTAATAATAATAATAATTTTTATTCTCTCGCCAAAAGTCATCGCACTATATGTTCAGTCACATTCAGAGATACATTAACTCTAGCCTTATCAGCCATGAAAGGAATGCGTGGCTGTAAATAAACGACTTTCCCACATTCTCGTCTTTTCATACAAAGAGGGGCCCGTTGAAAAGCTAAGAGTCAGAGGAATTTCCCAATGCTCCGAGGGCACAATCCACCCAATCTCTTCATCTTTCATTTACCTCAGAATTAACGGAGCTTCAGGCTTCTAATACTCCCAATAATGCCTGAATACGTGTATGGACAAAGCACTTCTCATTTCTTCCCACATCACAATTATAATGTAAATGGATTTCACTGTCAGCTTTTTCTCTCCTCTTCTAACCCTCCCCCCTTCACAATGCTCAGGCTTGAAATGTGCTCATTTTCATTTATCATTCTCACAGTATAGTCAGGAGCCAAAGACTAAATAATCTGGAGAAAGCATCCCATATATGCTCTTATCTATCTGTCGACAACCCACTGTGTACAAACGGATGAGGATATTTGGAGGAAAAAAATGAATTTCTCTTCTACCACTAAAGTTTTTATCACTGCATTCGATGTACAAGGTAGCGGGGAGGGATCTCTTTGGAAGTGGAACACATATTCTACACGTCTGACATAATAATTACAAATCCCTTGGATTCAATACAGATATGTCGCAGATATGTAATTATACACAAACATATGTGTGTGTGTGTGTGTAAGGAGGCAACATAAGTAGAGCCTCGTCCCCGTGCCTTATCACCTCCATTCGTTTCTTTTCATTTAAAGGTAGATACAGACAAAATACTCTTAGAATTTACCACCTCGCAAATCCTACACAGTTGATCTTGTCTCCCTTACCTTTGAGGGTATTCATTCATTTGGATATTTCCGGAATAGAAGCTTCATTGTCCTAGACCTCCCTTTCACTCTATTTACATTTAATACCACTACTTTATCCCACATCAAGTGAAAGGAGTGTGTATTTACTGAATAAGGGCTTTACCTTTTCCAGTATCTAATATTTTTTAAACTTGCTCCCGTCATCGCAGTTTATAATTTATTATTTGAATGCGATTCTCCTACCTTCCAGAACCTATCCTTGAAGAAAGTAGAAAAAAGTAACATCTTTGAGAAAACCAGTGAGAAAACTAATGAGAAAACCAGTGAAAAAGAATAAAGTGAGCTTTTTTGTGCTGACATTTTCCTCGTAAAATTTGCACACTGCACTGTAGGCCAAGATTTTGTAAATTGCTAAGGTCTGGATTTGGGTATGGTAGTTTTTGGGATTTAGGAATAAATTCCTATGATTTTTATTTTATTGTTTTGGAAAATCCTATATGCTTTATGGATTAATTGAAACGAGATATTGGAAGAGTAAAATACAAAAAAACCTAAATTTTTTAGCGCTCAACTTTGAGAGAGGAAGGTTTGCTACCTTTCCTTTTAATTAATATTCTGGAAGGTTTGAGGGATATAAATCAAAGATCACAAAAGCTGCGGGTATTTCCGGGGGTTGTTTACACAATTTATCGTTCATAGCTTAGAGCATGTTGGAGAAAGCTAGGAGAATGCTCTGGGATGAAATATGTGACAATGCCTGTAAGATAGGGATATTATCAGGTGTATATATAGAGTAGGGAAAGAGCATGTACTAAAGGAGAAAGTGAGTGGAGATTTGCTAGGGGAAGTGCGTCTTCATTCCCATACACACACAAATACACAGACACATACTGGAAATATTACATACTCATATGGTAGAAAAGGTGAAGAGGTAGAGACAATGAGATTGCATACATTTAAATAATAATTCTAGATAGAACACTTTACCTATTAGCGAGGGCTGTATGTTGGAAATTATCAAAAGCCGTTTAATTCATTACTGCTGGAGAGTGTAAAGGCTGTGAAAGGGCCGCATCCAATACCACAGCTATGTCCTCTCTACTAACTGTAAATACTTATCGGCACTCTTCATCCAAGCAAATGCATACCAACGTAGCATATAATTTCAACGCTGTCGAAAGAGAGAGAGAGAGAGAGAGAGAGAGAGAGAAAATGAAGGAAAATTATCTCTCATCAGGTATAGGAAATTCTCTCATGTAGTATTACTTTTAAATGGAAGATAGCATGAGACCTGGAAGCTCTCAAAGGAAGAGTGAAAGCGCGGCATATGAGCCAGGAAGAGAAGGGTGAGCTTGTGAATTTGTTATGGTTTTGTCAAATTTGACGGAAGTGCTCATTGAAGCGTTGGAAGCTTTCGTTCCTCCTCAACATATTGTTAGTCTCCACTTATTTGCGTATTAAATTTAGGTTGACTCATCGTCAGCCATAAATTTAACTAAGCCTCTGTTAATTGTTCATTGGCTTGGGTTGTCCTTGTTCCTTCCTCTGCATTTTACTCTCCCCTTTCTACTATATATATATATATATGTATGTACTTAAAGTCCCACCAACCTCCACAAAGGTAAGGTCTTCAATGTGGCAAGGAAAGGTGAGAACAATTCCATTTTCTACAACAGCTAAAATGAGTACCAGGAATGTCATCTATGTTAAAGTGAGGGAGCTCCACCGTGTGGAATGAAAACTCTAGAGAACGAGAGAGAAAAACATGAAAAAATGAACACCCTGTTACGCCTTGTCTCTTCCTTCCCTTTCCTTTTACTTTACATCCCAGCTCGTTTGCTTCCTCCTTCAATGATAAACTTACTCTTTTTTTAAACATTGCTACCGACAAAAGTTGAGCTCATTCGCGCCTACCAATCTCCACTCAGAATGGAACAATGAAAACTTTTTAATGAAACTTGTTCCTAATGAAAGACCTCATGAAAGCACACACACACACAAACACACATATCCACGTATATATAGATATAACAGCTCCAAATAACATTTCCTGATTTTTTTTTCAACATCTCTTTCTTTCATCCTTTCTCTTCCACTTTTTCCTCCCTACCATCCTCGTCCTTCTTTCCCACGCCTCAAATAACCACGTATTCCATGGTACACCTTCACCTGACTTACTTTCTTTTTTTTACTTTCACTTCCGACAAAGTATACTACCAACCACATGTTACTTGTTAGTAGTATGTATATAGTATGGTGGCTATAGTGAGAGAGAGAGAGAGAGAGAGAGAGAGAGAGAAACAAACAAAATGTTGTACTTAGGAGAACACGTTCATTTTCTTACTATACTTATAATTTACCATGAGGAGCAAGTACACATGTTGGTAAGTTGGCCATGCTAAAATATCTTCTCTCGCTTTTGCTGGTGATGTGGAATAAAAATCAGAGTAACAGTCTTAGAAATTCTCTAACTTTCAGCTTTTTCTTGATTTTAATGACAAAGTTTATACGCTCGAGAAAGTAAATAGGTACAGGAACTTCCTCCTTGATCAACTCTTTCAGAAGAAACGAGTGAGGATTCGAGAGAGAGAGAGAGAGAGAAGAAAAAAGAGGAAGGAAAGAAGCCGTGGATTGATATGTGGATGGGATCTTTCTAACTAGCAACTTTCTTACTCAAAGTCACACATACATGCTTAGAGCATGAGAGTGAGTATGAATCGCGTATGTATGTACATACATACATTCCGAGGAAAAGGGCCCAGACAATGAAGGATGGGTATAGAGACGGAGCGCTTTATTCTTAAACGATGAGATGATACTGCGGTGAACCGAGGTTTTCCCTCCAATGAATTTTTGTGGGTTTATCCACAGAGTCAGTATGTATGCACTGCACATAAGAAGAAGACTACAGCAGCCCCAAAACCAACAACTATTTACAACCAAAGAGATATACATATACTTGCTACATATTCCTCCATATGTGTTTGTATACGAGCTGCTTTTCCTATGCAAACCTCCATCCCATTCATCTGGAGATTCATATTATGTGTGTAATGGGACAGGTCTGAAAATATTGGGAGGCACATTCATTACATGGCAATTTCCCATGTCCATAGAGAAGAATAATATGTACATTAAAAGTATAAGAATATGCATATTTAGATAGATATACATATACTTTCCTACATATGAGTCCCACAATGTAAACTCTTCTCCAGCTTTGCCCAAGATTTCATCAAAGAAAGTGTAGATACAGCTATGAGGGAATCGATTATTCGGGAAAAATGAGTCTCAAGTTTCAACATAAAATGTACATAGGCAGTATAATATTTATTGCAAGATATTTGCACAGAAATTTCCCATTATAAAAGTAATATTTAAATATGGGACAAAAGAGCGAGTTAGAGCGTATACCTAGAGTTTATGTGTAGCTACATACATAGGATCAAAATGGTACGTAAGAGATTCTTTTAGCTACAATTTCTCTCATAGCTTCTACATAAAAAATAATATGGAGGAGGAGGAGGAGGAGAAAAAAGCCTAGGGATATGTACGCCCCTTACAAACCCATGAACCAACTTTTCCTTCCACGCTATGTACAAATATACATGGCTATATATATATACATATAAAAAAGTGAGTAACTTGTTACTTGTAGAAATGGATTTCAAATTGAATTTGAATTATATAGTTTTTGAATACAGAGTGAAATTGGGAGTCGCAATTTGCAATGTATGCTTCCTACTAAAGACGGCTTTCGTTTGTGAAGAGCAGGATCGTCTATGCTGCTAATGTATTTATTTATAAGAATGAAGATATTATAGGTACATGTGGGTTTTTTTAAAAGGGATATCCGTATAAACAAATGAAGATATGTATGAGGCCTCCGTCTCGTGTGCAATTGGGACAAGGGGAAGCATACATATTTTATAATGGTAGGAGCAAGATAAATATGTTTACATATACGTTTTGATTTCCGGGATGCTTTTTATGCATGACATTACCCGCGCATGCAGACCGAGAGGTAGGGAGGGGATAGGGTGAAAAAAATTAAAGATCATACCATTCATAATACATGGATAGAAAAAAATGTGACAGTTGCAGGGACTTATATAATTTCTCCATATGATAGTCTCAATGTTTCCTAGACGGAGGAAAAAGACTGGGAGAACAAAGCTCTTGTTTGTTTCTTCTGGCTAAAAATGGCCCCAAATGGTACGTTAAAGCAAGTCATGTTTGAGTGGATGGGTCCCTTTATGGCATTAAAAAAAAGACGGAGGCCTCAGTACATAAATAAAGATAGATGTTCCAGAGGATCTTCTGTTTACATCTTTAACATGCTTTTTAAAGCTCCATGTTTATGGTAGTTTACTACTCATGGCACTATAGTTCTGAGGAAGGAGGAAAAACGAGAGCGTGATTGCTGGTGCTATAATGGAGCCCATAAGAGAGTAGAAATGGAATGATTCTACTTATGAAATCTGACTCCTTCCTTATACAGAGACACTTGATGGAAGATCCTGGAGAACATCTTCCACCCTTGATGTGAGAGAGAGAGAGAGGTAAGGAGGAAAAATTCAAATGATGTAAAAAATGTATTGGAACTGACTTGACTCTCCTCCAAGCTTGTAGATACAAATTCATAAATTTTTCACGTTCAAGTCTTCTTAAGCAGGATCATTGGAGAGGAGCGTCTCTCCACAAAGGGTTTCATTTCCCATTATTATGCCTACCTTCCCTTCCATTATTATTATTATTATTCATGTATGCAGATGCAACTTCATTTCACTTCCGTCTTTTACTGTCTACACAACTGAGCCGCTTTTTTCAAACTCCCGTCTATTTTTCCCTCCCATATCCTCATATCCGAAGAAAAAGTGTCTTCTTCTTTTCTCTTCACTTTTCCCATTACACACTCCTTTCCTTTTTCTACCGTCCTATTGACAATGAGAGGGAACGTTTAATCTTTATGATGCTCTTGTTGTTGGTAACACTTCCATATCATTATCTTCCTCCTGATTTTATTTCCTTCCATTATATAAGAAATGCAAAAACTTCTTCTGTCATACTTTCCATTTCGTTTTACCATTAAATTGCCGACAGAAATTCAAAGGAAGTGAAAGTACTCAGCTGTCAGCTACATACTACTTACAATGTAGTCAAACTGTTTCTAACAAGCATTCCTATCGAGCTGTCATACCCTGACCTATGAGTTTAAAATATTTAATGGATTCATTCCTTCAGATGTGGTAGTGCGATAGATGGGAAGTTCTATTCTTAGGCAAACCTATAGTAACCACAGATAATAATTTCCTTCTTCCATGCTTGTTTCCATTACCTTTTTTGTATCGTAAAATCAATTTACAGCTCCAAATGAGCTTTGATTTGATTGCTACGTTGTAAATTTTTGAGTGGGTTGTTGAAACCTACGCCGAAATAATTTCTACAAATTGTCGAATTTCCTCAATTTTATAACTTATTGAAACATTAATTATTTTGAAAATAAACTAAAATATCATTTTGGGTTGATCTAAATATGTAAAAAAAAAAACCTTTCCTGCAGTCAAATTTTGTACCAGCCTGGGATTCGAACCCGGGTACTCAGACGACCCTTGAAAGGGATTCGAAGCCGTAACAGCTGCGCTATATGAGTAACCAGTCAACGGCTATTTTATAATAGGGAGAAATGATCAGATCAAGGAATGAAAAAAAAAGTTTGAGAGAAAAAAGTTTACATTTTACTCACCCTTACGTAGGATTTTCAAATGGATATTTTCCCTATAATAATCATGTAGAAGTTGAGTTGGATTTGATTAGATTTTTCCATCCAAAAGTCTGAAAAAATATCGTGGAAATGGTGGGATAAAAGGTGGGTAGGAGAGTTTTTATGATGATTGTAAGTGTCAATGGTGAGGGTTCTCATGACTTAGCATTAACGTCGAAGAGGGGAAAGAATAGCATGAATCGATCGCTCATCCAAACCCTCTGTAATGATGCTAATGTTGAGCTTGAGTACACAAACATAATGAGCAGAGCTAGTAGAGAACTATAGGACCTTACCGTTCCAGGCAGTTTTGTACAATTTGATTTGAACATTTATTTGTCCATCGATTTGCTTGGCCGAAAATATTAAATGATGTTTTTTCCTTACCCACAACCATTCTTAAGTCATATGGTCGAGCCAAAAAGTAGACATTATATTTGTATGTCCATCTGCGAGAGCTTAGAACAGAGACACCAAGAGGTTGGTAAATGTCTATATGAAAAAATACACAATGTATAACAGAATAATGCTAATGATATATATATCAGCTCTGCTTTAAAAGAAACATTCATAATGCTTCATTATAGAAAAGAATCTGCGTCGTTGGATATTCTGGATCATTAGCCGGAAATACTGGAGTCAGCAAAAATGTATGTTGAAACCACAAATGCAGTTGGAAATCTCGTCTACGGTCCTAACTTCCTCCAGTCATGACTACTCACAATATCTCCCTCACATTTTCCTACTACTACTATTACGTTCACTTCATTTCTGTACATTGTGGATATTTCTCTAGCCTTCATTACATGCAAAGTCATGAGTATGATTGATCCCCATCTCACTGTACTACTTTTTTTTCATCTATGTATGACGTGTATGACAAAAAGGATAATATTTCCTTCATTCTAAACCACCAGAGAATTACCACCAATTTCTTAATAAGAAGGGAAAGGTCCGAGTAACCAAAAAATACCAAAATGATCATCGGCTCTTGAAAAAAATCTCAAGAATCATTGGGAAAATAATAAAAATACAGTCCATTAGCAGACCATAAGGATTCACACAAGAATTCTTCAAAGAATATTCCTCCATCAACCAGGCGATCCACATTCGAGTTACATGACTTTATGCTATTCCTGAGTCAGTACTAAACGACTGGTCTCGCCCACACATTGTCAATAACAGGTGATGATGCTTTATGAATGAGGAATATTTTTTAAAATACCAATTACATATGTGAAAAGTTGACCTAGCCCTTTTAGCCAATATTACATAGTCTCATTGTGAGTAATGTAGGAAAATATTTTGTAGATTTTCCTTCATTTGAAAGTCTCTTCTAATATGTTAAAATGCTTGTAAAATTTCCTATAATTATTACAAAATGTACATAAGTAATATGTATGTATACTAATACATTACATATCGCATCAAAGGATTAAACGTCAATATAAAATCAAAGTCTTTTCATGGAGGTGTTCCGTTTGTTTTATCAGGAGTTGAAAGGAAGGCTGAAAGTAATTATTACAGACGCGGCAGTTAAATTCCTCGCAAGATCCACATCCCTTCAGCAATCTTAACTTACAATTATCGCGCATCTCCGAAGATATCAAGTTATATTGCAGAGCATTAATTATATGGGAAAGTGGAAAATGTTTCCACAACTACTCCTACCAAGCGGTGCATGGTTCCTCTGTAGGCTCAAAGCTTCTTCTATCCATGGAGGCCCACTAATTCCATAGGGAAACTACCATGTCAAAGAAAAGGATCCTACACTCAGATCCTACACATGAACGAAAGGGAGTGAAACTTAATTGAAACTTAATGCTTTATAATTAAGAGACCAAATTTTATGATGAGTAACGAGATGGCGATAGAGGTAGGAGATAAACATAATAATAGGGAAAATCCAGGATATGAAAAAAAATCACAAGCTTGAAATCTTAGAAGCTTGTTTTCTAACCACAAAAGTCATATACTAGGCAGGGAAATGGTAGATTTTCCAAACAACTACGTCCTTCCATGCTTTTCTCGAGTGACTGACTGACTGAATGGAGTGGGAGGAGAGAAGAAGATTTCTTATGATAATAACGTTCATTACATTTGGTAAGAGTAAATACACTGAATTTTCACCGGTGCGGTGGTTGAGTAAAAATCTTCTATGGTAGAGTATTATTCAATTCGTAATAATAATAAAATAATAATAATAATGTTCCAACCCGCATCAACTTGTTCGAGAGGAGGAGGGTGAGGAGGAGGAAAAACGTGTATGAAATTACAACTTCCGGCGAACTTCCATTACCAATGGATCCTTTGAACCTTCTAATAGAATTGATGGAGACTTTGTGGAAGTTGGCTCGGAGGGAGGAAAATCTTATGGAAGGATGCTATACCTCATCTTCTGTAGAGAAAAACTGAGCAATATTACAAAATAAATCCGATTAATATTGAGACTCCATCGATTTTCAGAGTTTTCAGATCTATAAAGAGCTAGCGCGTGACATCAACATCTTAGCAAGTACTTACTGTAGTCATGTCTTACGCATGCATGCATGTTCGTAGCAAATGCATCTCTCCTTTTGTACCTCCTACAATCAAGTGTACATTTATGAGTGTAGATGCTTTGATGGATATAGTGTGAAAAAAGGCCTGGAGTCATAGTTAACGTTTCTCTATGATGTATCCATAGCCCAGACTCCAGACAACTTAAGGAGTGCCGAGAAAGGAGAGGCCGTGTGAGAATCCTGTTATTGTGCCATACCTTCCCTCCTTAGTTTTTTCCCATTAGTTGAAGATGCTTTTATACTCAGAGGGCTCAAGAGAAATCACGCGACAAACAATCCCTTCTTTTGCCCTTTCTTGGTCATCTCTATTCAAAACTGGGTGAATGCTAGGGAACAAATGCTGGCACAATGGTTATTAACTAATTTCAAACCTTTGCATTCCTCTAATACTGAAGTTAAAGAGTTCAGATTCTTTCTGCTACGAAAGAAAGTACGGGTTTCTAATGGGACAACAGTCTACAACTATTCAATTAGGAGAAAGAATAACTTTTTAAATGGGAAAAGCTACCAATATTTCAATAGGAGAAAGTACTACTCCTTCCAATAAATTGTGCAAGTTGTCATTTTTTCATGGTCAGAGAATAACTGATTTTTCCCACGAGGATAGAGAAAGTCATGTTTCCCAAATGTATAAAGTGTTCTTCATGCCAATGAGAGAAAGTACCAATTTTGTCAATGAAATGGGGGAAAGTACCACTTTTGCCAATGAAATAGGAGAAAGCACCACTTTTGCCAATGCAATGGGAGAATGCACCACGATTTGCAAATGCAATGGGAGAATGCACCACGATTTGCAAATGCAATGCGAGAAAGTGCAACTTTTTCCTATATTTGAAAAGTCTCTTGCTCGATTGCCAACGGTTACAAATAGGGAAAGTTAAAAAGTGATTACTCTCTTGAAATGAATGTGTGTACAAGTTTATTACTACATTCCTCATGCGGTTGTCTAACAGAAAACTGAGCAAACTTTAAGTGTTCGACATGACAGTTGCCTCGCAATGATTTCCAACTTTGGCGGAGGGCCTACGCAGCAATGAGGCAAAGTCCAGGTTTTTAATGCCTTTTTCCTACTAGTTGTTGTAAGTAGTAGATGGCGTCGACTGCGGTATAAAAGGGACTAAAATTATCCTAACCTTGCGGAATTAGAGACCCTTTTGCACTTTTGTCCACGATATTATATTGTCATGTGAGTGCCTGAAGCATTTGTAGACCTAAGTAAGGCTTTTGACTCAAGAAATTTTCCTTACCAGCCAGCAAGCTAGCAACATCTTTCGAAAGCTTTTTCCAAAGCCTTTTGCAATAAAATTCTTAGTTTTACTGGATGGCTACACTTCTGTATGTACAAGCACAGACTTGGCTCCTTTGAAAATTAAACTGTCGCTCCATATAGCCCCTTCTTGCACAATTATTTTTCATACATCAAAATTTCCAACACTACTGTCCTATTGGAGGAACCGCGGTTCATGCATTTACATACATTGATTCGATAACAATCGGGAAATTACAATTTCCTATGAATTCTTCATTACAGGGCAATGTCATTGTATATTCCGAGATAATGTACAATAATTAGTAATTAAATGTTGGCAGTCAGACTGATGACTTTGGCGGAGCTGTCCAAGGTTCGTACGAATATTGCGACTGTCGTACAGGTTCAAAAGTCCCCGACATGGCGTTGACTTTGCCACTAAGAAGGGATGATTTCCAGTGGATTTTTACCCTGACCTTATGTTTAATAAAATACCGACTTGAGGTAAACCGGTGGTCCAAGAAAGCTCTGGCTTCTTTCATAGAGATATGGTCAATCTAATTGTAAAGTTACAAATGAAACTATACACATACAATGCACTTTAATAGAAGTTATTTTCGTTGCAAACTGTAACAGACTTAAAATGTTTCAAGTAGAAATCCGCATTTTCGTTTACCCACTAACATATCACTAGCTAGGAATCATTGGGAGGATATCCATGCAGATAAAATGTGACGGGAAAAGAAACTTCATTACTTCAACGTTCCATGTAGCAGCCAAACAAGTCTTTAATAATTACCGACTATTTGTGGCGCTTGCTTCGTCACAACCATAAAGTTATTTGCTTTTTACGAAAATGGAACATTTGGGCTTACCTACTTACTACCTCCAATAATTAAGTAATTGCTAAATTTATACAACTACAAGGAAATGCATTCTCTATTATTCCATCCCCTACGTTTACTAAAAGAGACCAAATCTTACATTAATTATTTAATGTTGAGAAAAAATACTATAAGCAGGGACAAAAAAACTCAACTTCCCTGTAGATAAGTAATCAATGCACTACTACCCCAGCAAAAATCAATAGTTGTGTTGTTACTATTCATCATCTGCATGAAAATGTCCCTTTACCATATTTTCCAATAAAATATCATTCATTCTTTACCGTCCCTTATAAATGTTTGGACGCCCTCTAAATTTCCTCCTTCCAAAACAGCGAGTGACCTTCAATTATGCATTTATTACTTTAGCTACGAATGTCCTGTCTTATCACCAAAATCGCAACTTTTGCATCTCCCTTAGCTTTTCATGTAGAGACGATACATTTAGTACACTACATTAGTAGTTGCAGATCCAGGCGGGAGGAACCATTAAAGGGATTTTACGTGTAACGCGAACATATATATACACGACTAATAAATCTGCCTTTCTATAATATAACGCTAATAGTTATAACTGGTGGGCCCTACCTATAAATCAGATATTAAATAAGTACTGCCTAAGACCCGTCAATACAGAAAATACACGCCCGTGGGAATAATTTCAGGACACGACATCATTTATGAGGCATAAGCAATAGAATTATTTATTAGCGAATAAACGACGAGCCTTTTTGAACCAATGTCCTCTCCAATCATCATATCCAAATATGCATACATTCCAGCCTTTTAAAAGCTCCGCCACATTTGACTTATACATTCTACCATTATGAATGAGCAGCTCGGATATTGTAACCGA